>JBBMOL010000987.1:0-54093 GCA_037954665.1 Laguncularia racemosa | reverse complement strand
ATATACACTCACGCACACATTTCCAGCATATACACGCACACATGCCAACCACTACTCATGCATCGATTCAGCACACACACACGTACATGCCAGGCTACATACTCTTGCACATACACACATCAGTCCACATGCATATACACGTACATACACAACCCAGCACAAGTTTTCACGCACATACACATGCACTAGCACACATGAGCTACATAATTCTTGCACACACACACTTTATCACACACTCTACATCTCATACACACAATACTAGCACCTCATCTCCCCTCCACAGCACACCAATATAGTAATAGTAGTAGCAACCCTCTTCACTCCACACATATGCACACATGACTCCATCATGTACTTGCAGCACACACCATCCAACACACTCTAACACATGCACATACGCACCAAACCAGTACACAAAGCAACTCTACAGCATGTTCTAACACTACACGGTTTATTACACTCATACGCAGTATCCACTGCACACACAGCACTTATCCATATCAGCAGCTATGGCATAATCCCAAATCTTGAACACTAGTGTCTACACCACTCAACCATACCCTAGGATGCCCCTTACACCAACATGACAACAACAGTAATAGCAATAGCAGCAACCACAATGACAGCCCATCAACACAACACAACTCACTTCACTCCACCCATATCCATGCAAAACAGGGTAGGACACAATCATAATCACTCAAATTCCACAATGACCAAGATATATATGTATAAATATCCAATAAACACATCATGAAACCAATATAGTATATCACAGATTTTCCCCCATTCATCTAGATCTTTTAGCTTTAAAACTCTAAATTACTCTGGAGAAGTTGCGTGAATCTAAATCTTTTACCTAATAATAAACGAATAACAAACTTAAAGCTAACTCTACTAATTAAATTCACTAAACTTAAAATAAAAATGAAATTTAATTTTTTTTTAGGTTTGTATGGAATTTAGTTCAAATTTGGAGCTTGAAATTTTAACTTAGCAAGTAGAGTCTTGTTGTGAAGTACTCCTTTGAAGGATCGCAATAGCACTTACAGTTTTTTATTTGGAGTTAGTATGAGGAAGATATGGATTTTTGAAGTTTGGAGGAGAAAAAGCAAAGTTGTATTGGAGCATAGGAGAGAAGAAGAAAAGAAAGAAGGAAGAAAGAAAAGAAAGAAAGGAAAGAAATGCAAGGGCTTAACCGTATGAGAGAAATGAGAGGAGAGAGAAAATAAAAAGAATTTATAGTTGAAGAGGTTGGTTGGTGGATAATTAACTAATTATGGATTCGATTAGTATACGTATTAATATTTAATTATATTATCTAAATTATAATATTTTTATATGAAAATTTATGCATATATTAAATAAAATATTCGAATATAAATATATATTTAAAAATTTTATTTAATTATCATAAAACTAAAATTTTAATTTTAATTTTACTTCTTATTTCTATATTTATCTAATAAATCCCATTTCTTTCTTATTTTTTTTTTCTATTTTAAGTTCCATTATTATTTGTTATAAGATTTTCTTTATACATAAGTTATTAAAATAATATTAATATTGTAACATCCCATTTTTGCCCCTAAACATTAATAATGATTAATTTACAATTTTTTTCATTTTTTAATTTTTCTTCTAGTTTAGCAAAAATAGGGAAAAATATTCAAAAAAATAAAATAAATAAGGAAAATATATTCACTTTTGGAAAATAATAGTAGAAATAATAATAAAAGGGATTAAATGATTTTTACAAATTTTTAGAATTTCAAAATAATATAAAAATAATAAAAATTACAACGCATATATACAAACTGCGTTTAATAAAAAATCGAGAAAGTGGGCTTGCCTAGTTGGTCCGAACCATAGACTCGTGTGCGCGCGTGGGGTGCGAGGTCAGGGGATCGAATTGCGAGGGAGGCAAATCCGTGTTTTGCAATTTTTTTCCTTTGCCCAAGACACATGTTAGCAGCTGATTGGATGATGTAAGTGCATGTGCTGGCCGCGTGTTCGTCTCCTACCTTTGTCTAAGATCGTCGCCAGTAGTGGAAAAATCGAATCTGGTTGTTTTGATGCATTTTTTTTGCACAAATCCACTAAATCTTTAATCAAAATAAGATAAACATCATCCAATTGGAATCAAATCGCAACAAAATTAAAGATTTACACGAATCAAGAGTAAATCGGAGATAGGTTTCAACCGCAAATCTGATTTGTCCCTATTGGAGGAAATCTGAGCTTATCCAGCTCGATTTTTGGTGCCTATAAATAGAGCACGAGGGGAGGAAGCTAAAACATGGATCGAAAGAGAGAAAGGAGATAAAATAAGAGAGATCGAAGCTTTGCTGGAGTTCTCAAGCTGCGACCGTTGATCACCACCCTTCGAACCACCACTTAGAGAGGTTTTTGAAAAAATCCATCACCACCATTGGGTTACCCACCCTCAGAAAGCACAAAAGCTGCCTTCAAACGCCCTAGAAAGCTATCGATGAGGACCTCTAGTTGTTGTGATCCAACCCGATCGATCTAACCTGACTCGATTCGACTCGACTTGCAAACCGCGCCTATACCCAAATAAGTCGGATTTTTTCGTTTTTTTATATTTATTTTATTTATTTATTTGTTTATTTATAGTTTGAAAATAAAAAAATAAAATAAAAATAATATTAGAAAAAATGGTAGAATTTAGATTAGTTTTTATAGATAAAATAATGAAAATTATAAAAATATAAAAATAATAAAAACATAAAAAAATATTAAAAATAAAAATAAAATAAAAAAGTAGATAGATAATAAACAATAAAATGATAAAAAATAATAAAAATAAAAAATAAAAAAAATAATAAAAAAGTAGGATTAAATAGAGGAAACTTCCTAATAGGATAATAATGAGTCATTTTTATCACTTAGAAAAATTTTCTTATATAATTCCAAAATTGTTTTTTTTTTTCTCAAATCAAAATTTTTTTAGAAAATAAAATAATAAAGCTTAGGCTTAGATTTTTTCCAAAATATTGAAAATGGTAAAAAAACATAAATTTGAGGTATTTCCATAATTAAAATTAATCAACCCATTAAAGATTTTTATAAAAAGCGAACTATGACTTGTTTGATCCTAAAGAGCAAGTACGCAGGCATCCTTATGGGGCAACTATAAAAAGAAGAAAAAAAAAAATCATTTTCCAAGTTGTTACAATTTATTTTACTTGTATCCAAAATAGTAAAAATAAAAAATAAAAATAAAATTACAAAAATAAAGGAAAAGACATTAGAATATGGTTCAGATTTCAAAAGAATAAGGTGGTCACTTTAAGGTTCTAATAGGTTAGCCCTCGAGTCCAAAAACTCTGGTTTTTCTTCTCCTTTTTTTACAAAAATGAAAAGAGGAGTTTTCGTTGACTAGTTGTCCAAATTAGAATTAATTTGCTCAATTAGTTCTAATTCAATAATCTTTCCAACTTCAGTTGGGTGGCGAATAAATAAAATAAAGTTCTTAGTTCAAATCGAGAATTTATATTAGATGAGCATACTACCTTGCCTAGAAGTACTTATTGTTTCACTTATTTTCTTTAATTTTAGTATAATTTTTTAAAATTTTTGGGGCGTTTCAATAATTCATTTATATTCTCAGTAATTTCACGCAGGATGCTCTTTTAACCGCCAATGCAATGGACTAATGAATCTTAGAAGAGTAAAGGATAGAGTTCTTCAAGTCATTACATTCTTGAAGTTTTAAATGTACGAAGGCATAGCTTGCTGGTTCAATTTCTTAAAATATGAAGTTTCCTAGTAAAAAGGTTGATTCTAAACCGAGTCCTTTATTATGTGTTACATGACTTGGTAGATATATCCGTTTATACTCTGTCTTTCGCTTTTAAACTCCTAAAGTTTTGTTATATGGCTTTTAGACAACTAAGCTGAAGCAAGGTATAATTCATACTCACACACACAGAAACTTGATGCGCACAGGAAGCATTTTGAATCGGCAAAAGCAAATAGGTTCATGATTCTTAGAAATGGAGATCAGTCAATCTACTTGTTTTTGTGTTCTTATTTTATTTCTTTGTCCAATTCTCAATTACAATTAGGAATCAGTGCAGGGATTATTCTGGCTCGGAATGTGCTCCTTCAGACTAAGCTGAGGTAAGGGATAGTTTTAGCTTTCAAACTCTTGAAGTAGCTATCGAGTTGAATAGACCAGCAGAAGTAAAGGTGTAATTTATGCTTACACTCAAAACAGAAATGAATTTGATAGGAAGCCTTTTGAACTGCAAAGAGCAAAAGGATAACAATTGTCAGTAGATGAGGATTTGCCACTCATCTTCACTAAGTCATTTATATGTGACATCTTTTACTAAATAAACTCTTGGTGTTCTTTTTATCCCCTTTTCAAAACAGAAAAGTACAAGGGGAGTCTCATTGGTAACTTTTTTTTTTGGCTGACATACATTTTTGGTTTAATAAAGAAGAATCAGGCCCTTTAGTTTTTAAAATTCAAAGTTTTTCTGTATATGGGGTATATCAGTGACATTGGACCCATTGCAAATAAACATGCCCTATGAAGACTTACCATACCCCTAATAAACTGAAGGAAACATGTTCTCGTTTTCTTTGAATTTGATTAATGCAAAGGTTTGAACTAAAAGCTTAACTTCCTTTAAAAATATTGCTGTCGGGTAGGCTGAAAAAATCAAGATTATGGATTTATATAAAAATTAAATGTAAGTTTTAAGGGAGTGAAAAATTTTGATTACAAATACTTGGCGGGTTTGTCCTGCAAAAGCAATTCTACATAATATCTCCCCAAAATATTTAGGGGAATTGCTTGTAGAAGAAAATCATGTTAATGCACAGGGGCCCCTATTGATGTCAAAATTTGAAAGCCAAAGCTAGGAGGTGGCCCATATTTTGCAGCGCCACTCGTCGTTTTTTTAGCAAGATAGCACACTCGCTGGGGGTTTTCAATGCAAAAAAAAACTGGATCCCATTCAGGACTTTTTACAAAACCATTCTTTTAGCTGTTGGGGGGGCGCCCAGTAAACTATCATAAAAAAAAAAAAACCGTCTAGTTTAACATCACAAGATCAAAATTGCAAAGATGGAAAGTTAGTTCATTTAAGTCAACTTCTACTGATAAGTTCATCCATCAGGATAAAAATTTCATAGGTTATAGATTCAAGTTAAATCCACCCCATGACTAAAAAGACACGCCCTGTCTTAGAAAATAAAATGCTAGGGGACTTTGTGACCAGGGGAAGCTAAAACAAAACGAACCGAAATTGGATTGGTTTCAACAACAAAGACACACGTTTGATGCAAATAGGTTCGCCAACCCCGGGGAAAATTAGAGAAAACCTCTCTCAAAGTGTATTCAAATTATATTAAAACGTAACCCTAATCTATCCGACAAAAGAGTATTTATAGGGCCCCGAAAAAAAAACTAAAAGGGGAAAATAAAGCGTACCGGGGAAATAAATACAAAAATACACTCTATAAATTGTCGCAACACGGCCGTGCCCCCGGGCCGGCCCTACTTCTGGACAAGGTAACCGTACAGGGTCTATACAGGCCGGCCTCAAAGTTGTATGATTCTGTGAAAGTTCCGCAAGCCACCCCAAGCCGGCCCCGGAACCCGTGTCGCCTCTTGTGGATTCTCGATTTTTATACACGGTCACGATCCCGGGCCGTGTGGGGGCCGTGTGTCTTTGGGGAATCTGTCTGAGGCAGGGTCGCGAAGACGGTTGTCTCCTAGCCGGAAGGAAAGCCGTGTATACGTCTGTGGCTTGATTGGGTTTTCACATCTATATGCAGGGCCCCGGTGCCAGCCCGTGTGTCCCCGTCTCCTCTTTTATACCCGGGCCCGTTGTTCAGGCCCGTGTGCCCCTGCTCCATCATTCTCCCCCACCAATGGAAACTCCCCCCCAGTTCTCACCGGATATAAGGAGTATCATGGGCTGAAAGGGGACAAGCCCGTCTTGAAAGGAATAATTCAATCTTTCGGATTTTGTACAACGTATGGTTTTATTGATTTTAGCCACTATTTTATGGGGCCCTACTTTTGGGCTCCCACTTGCTATATGTACCCAGGGAACGTTCTTTCCTTAAGAACACCACACTAAGTCTTCCACGTCAAATAGCTTCTTCTTCCTATTTGTCGGCGGTTTTTCTTATATCGCCCATTCACTTTCTCAATTTGTTCTTTGATTTTCGCGCCACTGTGGGGTACTGTTCCCCCAAGTCTTTGCTGCTACGTAGGCCCCTCCCCTTTTGGGGAATGGAAACGGGCCACGCTGAGGGGTGCTTTGGTAACCTTTGGAAAAAGTGACCCCCAATAGTCCTATGGAAGGAACGGTTGTACCTCTTCAGTATCTAAAAAATATGTTCAACCTCTTCTCATTGCGCTTTAGAATTACATCCAAATACTTTCCGTCAAGATCTACCACCCAATGGAAAAACAAAGGAGGCCTATGTTGCAAATTTTTCATATGGCATCCTTCAACAGACCCATTTCAAATCGGGCTCTAACGGGCGAACCATACTATTCTGCATGCTAACAATCTTTGGAAACCCCCTTCAGTTTTAGAAGCTTGAAAAACCCCGTTTTTCCCATGTAGCCTCTTTGTAAACCAATATAGCGCCCTTTTCCCTTTCATTGAAAACATCTTGTGGGGCCTTTAACTGCTCAACAAAAGGCACATTGTCTCCCCCTTGAAAAATCATTGATACTCCCAAACAGGGGAACATAGCGATCTGACCAATGAATTTGCGCAAACAATGTCGTTAGTGCCAAGTCTTTTAAGACTTTTCTCGACACTCTCTTGGATGTTAGCAGCTCAACCCCGAAAAACCCTTTGCATTTTCACGAATATAGCTTGACCTTTTGAATAACTAAAATTTTGGGTTTTACCACTATGGTTTTGTCTTTGGGGTTGAGATTTTAACCAGCTCCCCAATATAACGACATGTTTTTCTTGAGTTTCTTTCTCCTTTGGGATAAGCCTAAATAGTGTCCAAAGTATTTGTGCCACTCTAAAATGCATAATTGAGAATGTCATGAGTTTCTTTTCTGTATTTTGCTCCATAAGCCCTCTCTGCTTTTCCTCTGGTTCGAAGTAAAATTTTTGGGGTAAAACTTTAAACTCACACCCTTTAAATCTCCTTCATTGTGAATGTTTTTGCTCAGAGTTCTCCACCTTTCGACTCTTCATCACCGTCATCCCCGCTCGTATTCAAAAAAGGCAAGTCCACAGTAGTTTCCTCACCAACACAATTTTCATAGGCTTCCATGCTTTCCACTGCCTCCGCCATCATAAACCAACGTACTATGATCTTCACAGGTTGGTTTTTCTCTTGTTCAACCATCCCCTCTTTAAGCATTTCCGGAGTTAAATTACAAGCTTAGGTGTTTTTTGAATTTCTTGGGGGAGAATTCGCTCTTAAAAAGGGGGAAAGAACTTTTTTTCAAACAAGCATTGCATCATAAACCATCCTCCCCGGGACCCTTTACCTCAAGGCGTCAAAACCCCGGGAGTCGTTCCCACCAATAAAACGCATCCCCCACAAACGACTCTCCACTAACTCTTTTTTCATTCCCTCAGGAATCCTCATACGATAAAAAGAATCTTTAAATATCCTAAACCCCAAAACCCCAAAACTTCTTAAAAACTCCCAGTACCATCAAACTCGGATACAACAAAAAAATTGGAAGAGATTTCATTTTTATACCGTAATTACATCTATTGTATCGTCTTATTTACCAGGCCCCTTCTCCTGGGCAGTTTTAAAAATTCGTCTTCATCATCCGTATCAAAGTAACAAATGTTCCTCGGTCGCCTTCCGGCGCCCCAATAGATCTGCCTGCTACTTTTGGGTTTGGGATCGATAGATCAGAGCCTCACGACGCTTTTCCTCTCGTGGATTTTTACCGGGTTTCCTCTACCCCCCTTCTTTTGGTTTCCCGTAACTAGGACTTCCGTACCTCGAACCCCGTAAAGAATACCCCCCCCCCCCGTCAACCCCGTCGTTAGCCGACATCCCCCGCAGGAAATTACCTTGCTCTAACCCCCTACGCACGCGGAACTAAAACGAAACAAATTCCAAAATTGGTTTTGGTTTCACACAACAAAGACACCGTTTTGAGCAAACTGGTTTCGCAAAACCCCGGGAATTAGAAAAAACCTCTCTCAAAGTGTATTAAAATGTATATTAAAACGAAACCCTAATCACTGACAAAAGAGTATTTAAGGGCCCCCGTAAAAACAAAAAGGGAAAATCAAGCGCACGGGGAAATAAAATACTAAAATACACGTCTATAAATTGTCGCTACACGGCCGGCCTCCGGCCGTGCTACTTCTGGACAAGCAATAACCTAGTACACGTCTCAAACCGCCGTGCCTCGAAGCCGTGTATTTTTCTGTAAAGTTCCGCAACCCCGTTCCCCAACCCGTGCCCGGGAAACCCGTGTCACCCCTCTGTGGGTTCTCGATCTTTATACACGGTCCATAAAAGGGCCGTGTGTGGGCCTGTTTTACTTCTTGGAAATCTGTCTGGGGGAAAACGGTCCGAGCACTTGTCTCCTACCTGTAAGGAAGCCGTTATCGTCGGGCTCTGAGTTGGATACAGGTCTATATCAGGGCCGTGTGTCCCCTGTCCCCATCATTTTGAAAAATTTTGTTCTGCTATCAGGAAAAAGGCTGATCTTAAGCTGGATCTCATGCTTGGAAAGATTTATTTTTCGCAACGTCAATGCAATAGACGCAGGATTCTTGGAAGAGAAAAGGGATAGATTTGTAAAGTCATTACATTCTAGAATTTTTTCAATGTACGAAAGAAAGTTTGCTGGTTCAATTTTTTAAAAATGTGAAGTTTCCTAAAAAAAAAAAAAATTTTTAAAACGGTTCTTAAAAAATGGGATTATTCAATCATCAGTTACTAAATAAATTTTGTGACTGTTTTAAAAATTCGAGCAGAAAAAAAAAAACCCCCCTGATCAAACTGAAGTCATGTTGCACAAATGAAGGTAAAGATCACAATTTCTGTTGTGGTTGTCTTTTGAAAATGTGTCAATTTCCAAAAACTTTCAATCCCAAATTTGTTTAAAAATCTATTTGGTCCTCTTTCTTTGAACTTTTTTTTTTTAACTTTTTAAACATATTCAATTTTTAACAATTAAAAACTTAATTAAATAGGGTTTAATTTTTACATCTAACGTTGACACGTGATGTTTTTTTTGGGTTGATAATAATGAATTTAACAAATGATAGTATTAAATATGTTTTAAATTTAAAACTTTAAAATTTTTAAAAAAAATTAAAAAAGGTTAAAACAAAAGGTTAAAATTTAAAAAAAAAAAGAAAGTCAAAATCAAAAAAAACATTTTTTTTAAAGATAATAAATTTTTTAGTATCTACGGTTTGATATGTTTCAAAAATTATTTTTATTTTTTAAACCCCCGGCAACGTAAAATTTAAAAAGGGAAAAGTACATTTAAAACTTATTTCTTTAAATTGGTATGTAATTTTTTCAGCAAGTAGAATTGTTTCTAAATGTAAAAAAAACATGCGTTCGGGTTTTAATTTACAGGGTTTTAAAACATTTGTCAAAATAAAATAGCAAAACTGAAAGGAAAAATCTATTGAAAAGAAGCAACCAAATCCAAACCCCCAAAACCTTTTAAAAATTTTAAAAAAAGGGGAAAAGTCGTTTTTTTTTAAAATTTAACCCCTTAAATATCTAAAGCAAAAAACCTTTTTGGGTCAAAAGGGGGAACCCAAAACCCCTGTTTTGGGGGAATTTTGAAAAGAGGACGATGGAGAGGGGAAAATCACAAACACCAAAAACTAAAATTGACAGATCTAGAAAAAAAAAGATGTTAAAAGTTTTGGGGAAAAAAAAAAAAAAAAAAAATATAAATTTTTGGGTTTGAAAAGAAAAAAGCAATGAAGATGGCCCAAAAAATTTTTCCCGATTTAAAAAAACAAAAAACCGGGTAAAAAAACCCAAAAAAAAAAAATTTTTTTAAAAATAAATGATTTTTTAAAAAGGGAAAAAAAAAAAAAAAAAAGCCCAAGAATGTTGTTTAAATAAAGTCCCTTTTTTAAAAAAAAAAAAAAAAAAAATTTTAAAAAAAGCCCAAAAATTTTTTTTTTTTTTTAAAATTTTTTTATTTTTTTTTTTAAAAAAAAATTTTTTTTCTTTTTTTTTTTCTTTTATTTTTAAAAAAATTTTTTTTATTTTATTTAATAAAAATTTTTTTAAAAAAAATTTTTTATTTTAAATTTAAATTTTATTTTGAAAAAAAGTTGCCACTGGCAAAATTTATATGGAAAATTAAGTTTAAAAAGTTTTTTAATTTTTTAAATGTTGGGTGTTAAGGGGTTAAATGGAAAAAAAAAGATTGAAAAGATTTAAAAAAAAAAAAAGAAAAAAGATTTTTTTTTTAAAAAAAAGGAAAAAATGTGAGTTGGGAGAAAAAATTTTTGATCTTAACTTGGAAAAAAGGGAAAAAAAAAAAGAAAAAGGGGGGAAAGATAAATTTGGGGGAAGTTTTACTGAAGGGTAGAATTTTTAGGGGGGGGGGGCCCATTTTAAATTTTAATTAAAGGGTTGGGGCCCCAAAAGTAAAAAAAAAAAAAAGAAAAAGGGGAAAAAAAAACTAAAAATGGGGAAGAGACCATTGAGCTTTGGGAAAGGGGAAAAAAAGGTTCCTTCTGTGAAATTTTGGGGAAAAAAGGGGAAAAAAAAAAAAAAAAAAACAAAACAAAAAAAACCCAAAAAAAAAAAAAACCCAAAAAACAAAAAAAAAAAAAAAAACCCCCCAAAAAAAAAAAAAAAAAAAACCCCCCCCCCCCCCCCCCCCCCCCCAAAAATTTCACACTAAATCTTTGCTCTCTCAAAATTTTTTTTGGGTCTTAATCCCTCTTTTGTTTTATGCTTGCAAAAATTTCCCTTTTTTTTTTTTGGGTTTTTATAAATCATTTTTGTAATATTTTTTATTATCTTAAATACTCTTAAAATTTTTTTATCGAAATTTTTTGTTATTTTATTAAAAAAAGGGGAAAATTTTTTCCCTTTTTCTTTTTTTTTTAAGAGGGATTTTAAAAAAAAAAAAGGGGATGAACAATTTGTCCCCTTATCCAAACAATTTTTTGAAGGGGGGTGATTACGTATCCACGACTTCACTAAGAGGGTTAGCGGACTTAAAGTTCCCCCTTCCCGGCTTTGATTTTAAAACCTTTTAGTAGATAAAACCCCCCTGCTGCCAAAGAGGGGGGAAAAATGAGGAGGGGCGAAGGAAGAAGGGAAAATATGTTCAAAAAGGGAAAAGGAAAAAATACTAGGCCAAATTACTAGCCTTCGGCTCTATGGGTAACCCCTTTGTACTACTTAAATCAAAAAATTTTTCAAAAAATTTTTGTAAAATTTAAAAAGATAAAAGGGGAGCACTCGTAATTATTGCAATTATTGTTGATCAAGTTACTGTTTAAAACATTTGGGTTTTAAAATTTTTTTATATAAAATTTAAATAATTGTAAATTTTTAAATAAAAAAAAAAATAAATAAAAAAAGGTGGGGGTAATCGTGCAAATAAGTATAAAAAAGGGATTTTTGTTTTTTTCTAACGGGGTTTTTAAAAATTTATATATATACTAAACAAACCTAAGGTTCTTCTCTTTTGCTATCAAAACCTTTATAGCCCCTAGAGAGATTGAGTGACACAAAAAGGGAAGTGATTTTTTTAAAAAACCTTTAAAGTTTTTGGGAGAATTGGGTGTAACAAACGGTAACATTTAAGAATTATTGAAAGAACTTTTTAAACAATTTTAAGCCCCAATCAGGAATTTTTTGGTTTAGTTTGGGGGAATTTTTAAGAAAAGGGAATTTGGGATCAAGGGTCGTAGCGGAAGTTGTTTAAAAGTATTTAACTTTGCTAATTGGGGTATTTACATTTTTTAATGATTTAATGGATTTGGGATAAAAGGGAATAATTTGGGGAAAATTTTGGGGTAAAATTTGGGTTCGGGGTTTGGCTAAAAGATCAGGGCCCCAACACGGTCGTTTTTTCGAGTGTCGTTTAAAGAAAACACGCCCCTCCCAACAAAACTTGTTTGACCTTGTTGAATTAAAGAAAACCGGCTTTTCCCAAACGGTTGAAGCTAAATCTCATAAAGATACACGACCCTCAACAGGGAAAATGTCTACCCTTGTTGGGAACATGGCCTTTTAATGATGAAAAAAATTAAATATTTTAAATTACCTTTTATTAACCAATTTCTACAAACCTGACAATTATATAACCTTAGATAAAAATAATAGATTAAAGGAATGGAAAAATTTTAATTTGGATTGTACTAAAATGATTCTTGTATCATATGATTCCCCTTTAGTTTAATTTTGGGAAAAAATGCGTAAGGTGGATTCGGGTACTTTTTTTATTTTTTTTTGTAGTTTTGCTGGGAAATTATCTAATGAGTGGTTGTAAATAATAAAATCAAAATTTTTTGGAAAATTAAGTGGCTTAAAAATATGTGTTTTGGTTGAATGGATTGTTCTTATTTTGGTTGGGCTTGGGGCCCCCGTAAGGCAATCCTTGGAAGTCCTTGTGATCAATATGCTTTTCCCCCTGGGGAGTTGTGTTCGAAATGATCTGGGTGTTTAGGATTAATGGGGGCCACAGTTGAAATTTCCTTTAAGGTTAGAGGAGCTATTGGGGTTCCCAAGGACAAAATTGTTGCCCCGGGGTCTTGAGACCCTATGTTTAAATTCTTTTGGTGTTGACAGGAAACTAATTGTGAATGTGTTAAGGATAAATGTTGCACATATGATGGACATTAATGTGGTGTTCATGTGCTAGGGGTGGGTATCCTACGAGCTTAGGTTCCCCCCCTTTCCCTTTTTTTTTTTTTAGCTGAAGGGGAAAATGAAAAGAACTAAGTATGTGAAATGAAACTTGGGGGACATTATTGGATGAGATGGAAGAGAAAAATTTTTTGTGGGGAGAGTGACAGAATTTGAGTTTTGAATTTATTTTTTTTTCGTTAAATTGAAAATTAGGAAAAAAATTTAGTATGAGATTTTTTTGTTGTTTAAAAAATTTAAATTTGGAATAATCCTTGAGTAATTCATTTTATTTATTATAGTTAGATGGATAGTGTTATGGGGCGGGTTTTGAATTTTTAAATTAGTTTTAGGCCTTAAAAGTGTGCTTTTGGGATAATAAAAACGGGCGGGCTGTATACTCCGGTTCTGAGGTGTTACAATTAAGGGTATCAAAGCTTTGGTTGGTGACCCCGAACTTGGTTTTTTATCAAAGAAATTTTTTTAAGTTGTTCGAACACAAAGGGTTTTAGATTTTTTGAAAAAAAATGGGATAAAAGGCTTATTTATGACTTTTTTTAAAAATTTGCAATGTCTAAAAGGTGTAGGATTCAATAAAAAGAATTAAGTTGAAATTTTTTGAAGAAAGTAAAGATCTATGATCCAAAAAAAAGAAGGGAGGGGTTTAAAATTGGGGGGGGGAATTTATGTTATGTTAATCTAAAATTTTATGAATTGTTTTTTTTTGAAAATTTTTTTAATTTTGTATAGGTAATTTAAATGTTTGATTATATAATAAGTATGCATCAAACCCCTTTAAAATTCTAATTCAAAATTTCGCTTTCAATTTAAAAGCCCCAAGAAGAAAACTAGGGTTCCTGTGTTAGTAGAGTGGAGGCCCTAGAGGTGGAACCCCAAAGCCACCTCAACAAAAAAACCTTTGAGCGATAAATTTTTGGTTTTCATTACTGAGACTATAAATGCTTTTAGGGGAATTTGGGGCCCAAAACAAAAAAGGTAGACTTGTAGGCTTGTGGGCTTTATAGGTAAAAAATTTGTAAGAAACCAAGGGTTTCCCCCAAAAAATTATGATCCAATAGAGGGTAAAAAATTTGGGTCATGAGATTAAAAGGCCTTTGAAACTTTCATGGTCCCTAAAAAAAGAAAATGAGAATCTGTTTTGCTAAAGGGGGAGTAGCCAAAAATTGGTGGCGAATATCCCAAAATTTGTAGGAGTCTTGACAAAGGCAGGGTTTAAGGAATCTTTTAAAAAAAGACTTCCCGCAGCATAAAAAGGGAAAAAAAAGGGGGGGTTATCATAACTCCCAGTGGGGGGGTAATTATAGAGGCATATGAAGCGAATTGAACGCTTAAGAAATTTTGCCAGGGGGAGGAGGTGCCTTATGAGCTAAAAAATTTTGAGGGGACTAGAGCCTCCTTTAAACTTAAGGGGGGGATTTTCTTGACCACTTAACAAAGTGTTAAAAGAAAAATATTAAAAAGGGAAAAAAAAGGAAAAAGGGAACAACTTTCCGCAAATCAGGATGTTTGGGAAAAAAAGGTTTTCCAAAATCCCCTTGCATTTAAAAAAGGGAAAAAGGGCCCCGGTATAATACCAAAAACCCTTGGCTTTTGTTAGCCCCTTCAAACTAGACCCCCCCTCTAGCATTTCCTCCCCCACAGGTAGGTCAAGGGTTTTGAGATGTCAATGTTTAGGAGATGCTAAAAATGAATTGGCTAAAAGGGGATGCTTCTCCCAGGAAAAAAAAAACATCCGCAGGAATGTACTATAAGACTTCCCCCCCGCCCCCCTTTTAATTAAAAAGAGAGGGAAAAGCATTCGAGTGTGGTGCCCAAACCCCTTAGGTAACTGTACCCCCAAAAGCCCAAAACCTATAAGGACACCTAAGGCCTTTGGTGGGAATCAAAGCGGGGCTAAATGAGGGACATTGGGTTTTGCTTACAAAACCCAGCAGCAAAGGATGCCCATGTCAAGATTCAAATAGGTACAGGGCTCTAAACTTGAATACCGCCTATATATTATTTGACATGGGTCCAACCCATTCCTGCATATCACCTGTGTTTATGAATGTATGTGGATTAAAACCTTGTACGGAGAATGCTATGATTGTAAATACTCTTTTTGGAGTAGGAGGGAAATTAGATCGAATATGTAAAGATGTAGAGATTGTAAATACATGGCAAGAAATTACCAGTCGAATTATTTATATTAGAGATGATAAAGTTTGATCTAATTTTAAGAGTGAACTGGTTGTATAAGTACAATGTTACTATAGATTGTCACAATCTAGTTTTAAGTTTGATTTTCCTGATGAAGAGCAAATTGTACACAAGTTAAATCCATAGAAGCTTGTGACTCTTCCAACATACGAGTTATGGAATAAAAGAAGAGTGTCAGCCTTATCAGTAGTGATAGGACATGTTAAGGAATTGAGGACTTTGCATGTAGTAAATGAGTATAAAAATGTTTTTCCTAAGAATTTGCCAGGTTGATCACTAGTTAGAGAGATAGAGTTTTGTATTGATCTTGTATCGGGAACAAACACCCACATCTGAAGCACCATATAAGATGGCACCTACTAAACTATTTGAACTGAAGACTTAACTGCAAGAGCTTGAAGATAGTGGATTTATTAGACCAAGTGCCTCACCGTAGGGTGCTCTAATGCTATTTGCCAAGAAGAAGGATGGGAGTATGAGGCTATGTATAGATTATAGGAGGCTAAATTGAGTCACAATAAAAAACAAATACCTTTTCCCTATGATTGAGAACCTATTTGATCAATTACAAGGAGCTCAAGTCTTCTCCAAAATTGACTTGAGATCGGGTACCGTTAGTTAAGAATTAAGAAGGAAGACATATAGAAAACTACTTTTAGGACTTGGTATGGGCATTACGAGTTTCGGGTGATGCCTTTTGGTTTGACAAATGCTCCAGTAGCCTTTATGGACCTCATGAACAGAGTGCTTAGAGATTGGTTAAATAAGTTTGTAGTGGTTTTTATAGACAATATCCTCATCTATTCAAAAGTAGAGAAGAACATGAAGCACATCTCAGAATCGTACTAGAAAGACTTAGGGAAGAAAATTTTTATGCAAAATTTAGTAAGTGCGAATTTTGGTTGGAACAGATATCCTTCTTAAGACATGTGGTGAATAAGAATGGAATATTAGTAGACCCTGACAAGGTGAAGGTAGTAAGTGATTGGCTAAGACCAAGAACTGTAGCAAAAGTAAGGAATTTTCTAGGATTAGCTAGATACTACAGACGCTTCGTAGAAGGATTCTCCTAGTTAGCAACTCTCTTGACTCAACTGATAAAGAAAAAGGCCAAGTTCGTATGGAGTGATGAATGTGAGAGTAGCTTTATGAAATTTAAGAATAAATTAATGACAACTCTAGTGTTAGCCCTACTGAAGATGGGAGAAGAATTTGAAGTATTCAGTGATGCATTAAATCAAGGTTTGGGATGTGTGCTTATGCAAAATGGGAGAGTCATTGCATATGCCTCCCGCTAGTCGAGACAATATGAGAAGGATTACCCGACCCATGACTTGGAATTAGCTGTTGTGAACTTGGCATTGAAATTGTAGAGACACTATCTTTATCGGGAGAAGTGTAAAATCTTCATAGATCATAAACGTTTGAAGTATTTGTTTACCCAGAAGGAGTTGAAAATGAGATGAAGAAGGTGGCTAGAATTGATAAATGAATATGATGTGGAAATTCATTATCACCCTGGAAAAGCAAATCTGGTTGCGAATGCTTTAAGTAGGAAGAAGCACATAAATATTGCAGGATTAATCACATCCCATAAGAAGATATGGAGAAGCTGAAATTGGAAGTGGTGACACGAGAAGTGGGAAATAAGTTGGCTACACTTAGTATCCAACCTAATCTTATAGATCAGATTAAAACTACATAAATGAAAGATCCTAAAATTCAAAAGATAAGGAACAAATTGGAATAGGGCGAAGCTACAAAATTTGTGTTAAACACTGAAGGGGTAGTCAAGTATGGTAACAGATGGTATGTTTCAAATAACATCGAATTAAAGAAGAGGATTATGAAGGAAGCCCATTACTTAGGGTATATAGTACACCCAGGAAGTACTAAGATGTACAAGGATCTCAATAATACTTACTAGTGGAAAAATATGAAAAGGGAGATAGTAGAATATGTGTCTAGGTGTCTCATCTGTCAGCAAGTAAGGATTGAACACCAAAGATCGGCTAGTGAGTTACAACCTCTTCCTGTACCTAAATGGAAGTGGGAACATGTAACTATAGATTTTGTCACAGCACTCCCGAGAACAAGAGAGAAATATGATGTAATTTGGGTGATAGTAGATAGATTGACCGAGTCTGCACATTTCTTGCTAATTAAGGTGGACTACAGGCTAGAAAAGCTTACTCAATTGTATATTAAAGAGATTGTTAGATTATAAGGGGTAACGGCTACGATTACATCTGACAGAGATACTCAATTTGTGAGCAAATTTTGAAAAAGTCTACACAAGCTTTGGGAACAAAACTCTAGTTTAGTATAACATTTCATCCTCATACGGGTGGGCAATTTAAAAGAACTATTCAAATTTTGGAAGATTTACTATGACCTTGTACATTGGATTAAGGGGGTAACTGAAGTGATCATTTACCTTTAGTAGAATTTGCTTATAACAATAGTTACCAAGCTACTATACAGATGGCTCCCTATGAAGCATTATATGGTAGGAAGTGTAGATCTCCCTTATACTGGGATGAAGTGGGAGAAAGATGGGCATTAGAGCCCGAGATAGTACAAGAAACAGTAGACAAGGTTAAAGTAATAAGGTAACGAATTCTATCAGCCTAGAGTCACTAGAAAAGTTATGCAAACAAACGGTGATGCCTTCTAGAGTTTCAAATGGGAGATAAAGTCTTATTAAAGATATATCCAACTAGAGGGGTAATCAAGTTTGGACTACGAGGTAAGCCGAATCCAAGAATGTGGGTCCATTTGAAATTCTAGAAAGAATTGGAATAGTCACGTACAGGTTAGCCCTACCGCTAAGTCTAGCCGGAGTACATGATGTATTTCACGTATTGATGTTAAGAAAGTTTGTACCAAACCCAGATCAAGTGATGGCCTTGAAACCTTTAAAGGTACAACTAGATTTATCCTCTATAGAGAAACCTGTGAGAATAGTAGACATAAAGGAACAAGTTCTAAGAAGGAGAAGAATTCCTTATGTCAAAGTGCAATGGACAAATCAAACAAAACGAGAGGCGACATGGGAATTAGAAGAAGAAATGAAGAGAAAGCATCCAAAACTTTTCCCAATTCCAGGTAACTTTTGAGGACAAAAGTTTAATAAAAGGGGGGGGGGGGGGGGGGGTGGGGGAGAATGTAATACATGGTTCTAAATATATTATATACAAATTTAAATAATTGTAATTATTAAATAAATAAATAAATATATAAGAGCGAGGGTAATCGTACAAATAAGTATAAAAGACAGGGGCAGTTTTGTCTTTTCCAATAGGGCTATATATATATATATATACTAAACTAACCTAAGGTTCTTCTCTTTTGCATATCTGACCATTCATAGCCGCCTAGAGAGATCAAGTGACACAAAAAGAGAGAGAGAGAGAGCTTCTTTAGGAAAACCTAAAGTAATCCGAAGAGATATTGCGGTGTAACAAAAGGTAACGATTTGGGAATTATTATAAGAACTATTCTAACAAGTGAAGACCTAATCATGGAACGATTTTGGTTATGTATAAGGAACGTAAAGACAAGGGAATTGTTGGATCAAGGAGTCGATACGCAGGAAGTTCGATGTAAGTATTATAACTTATGTTAATTGAGGAGTATTTATATATTTTAAAGATTTAATGGAGTCTAGGGATAAAGAGGAATGAATTTAGGAGAATTTAGAGTATAATAATTAGGGTTCATAGGATTGGCTGAGAGATACACGACCCCTAACATGGTCGTGTCTCGACCGTGTTGAATTACCAAGATGTACCGAGAGATACACAGCCTTCCAACACGGTTGTGTTTCGGTCATATTGAATCAAGAAGAACACGACCTCCCAATATGGTTGTGTTTCCACCGTGTTGAATTAAGAGAAACATTACCTCCCAACATGACCATGTTCCAACCATATTGAAGCCAAATCTCATTGAGAGATACATGACCCTTAACACGGTCGTGTACTAGCGTGTGTTGGGCAACACGACCTCCAACATGGCTGTGTTAAGTGATGAACATTATCAATATATATCAAATTACCTCCTTAATTAATTAAGTTCCACACAACTGAGACAATTTATATAACCTTAGTTAACGTAATAAATTAAGAGGAATTAGGAGAAATATATTATACTTAGATTAGTACTAAGAATGATGTCTTGATGATCATACGGATATCAACTTAGCTTAAGTTTGGGATAAGAAGTGTGTAAAGCTAGGATTCCAAGTACGTATTTACTTTGTTTGTTGTATGTGATTACTAGGAAGTTATTTAATAAGTGGTATGTGAAATAAGGAAATGCTAAGATATTATGTGAATTAAGTGGTATCATGAAGTAATACAGTGTTGTTGGTTGAATGAGATATGTTGCTTGTGCTTGGCTCGACTTAGGGGCTATAATGGCAGATCCCTAGGGGCACCTCGATGATCGGTATGCCGCATTGTCCTTAGTGGAGCTGTGTATCGAAATGATCTGAGGTAGATTAAGGTTAGAAGGGGCTCACAGTGGTAATTCCCATTAAAGTTAGACGGAGCCCGCTGCGGTAGTTACCACTAGGACAAAACTTGTGTGTACCGGGGTCTTAAGTACCCCTATGTCTTTATAATTCATTTTAGTGTTGATGTGTGAACTGAATGGTAAATGTGTTGGGGGATAAATGTTGCACATATGCATGTGATATTAATGTGATGTGTCATGCGCATGTAGGTGTGGTATTCACATACTGAGTTTAGGCTTACCCCCTTCCTATATTTTTTTAACTGCAGGCAGAAATGATGAAGAACTAAAGTATGATGAGAATGGGAACTTAGTGGGACATTACTTAGATGAGATGGGAAGAGAACACTATTATTATGTGGAGGAAAAGTGACATGAATTCTGAGTATTTGTAATTTAATGTTTTATTCGTTAAATTAAAGTTATGGAGATAAATTGTAATATGGGATTTTGTTGTTGTTAAGTAATGAGATTTAGAATGACTCATTTATGAGTCATTCATTTGATTATAGTTTATAGTAGTATGATGGATAGTGTATATGATCAGATTTTGAAGTATGATGGAGTTTTAGAGCCTTAGTGTGTCGCTTGGTAGTAGTGACACGTGGCGGACTGTAATACTCTAGGTTTTAGGGGCGTTACAGTTACACATGTAAGAAGGGAGAGGGGTATAATACTCTCAACAAGCACATGCGTTTAAAGTACCCCATGGAGTTCGATATAGACAAGTTGTAGTAATAAATTTCGCAATTAGGTGGATCAAAAGGAGGATGCCTATTTCGATATTCCGCTAAGAGGCAATAGGTTCTACTCACATAATACTTAGCAAAATGTAACCTGTCATGGAGTTACGCATCTTCTAAGGACCGGTTGGAGTATGAGCGGGAAGCGTTAAATCCAAGCTCACATAGTTATGATTCAAAAATGATACAAAAAACCATCATGAAGTTGTATCACATTGGTAAGCATGAACTAGCTACTATTTTTAATTCTATTGAAATGTATCTTTCTATTTTCATAGATATATGAATCGATTTGTGTTAGGAAGATTCGTACATGGGAGTTATATGCTACTAGATAGACAATGCATAGCAGATACAAAAAAGACTAATAGTATTAAGGATTTTTAACAAATTCCATATGATGTAAAATATTTTTCAAATAATAAGTATTATTTTCGGTGACTATGGTTTGACAAAAAATATATTTTCAATTAGGTTTGACAATGTGGTTATTAGCATGGCATCCATTGATGAACTTTAAGCTTTATGCTGACACATGTTAAAAATCTTTGCGCTAAGGATGGTATGAACCATTTAGATTTTAAGATGTCTCTAATAAGATAACTAATTGGCTTTTTAATCGACCATCCTTCTATAAATAAGGCATGTTGGAGATTTTGTATTGAAAACGGAATGAGACTAGAAAAATTTCAAAAGGACATAAAGCATAGGTGGAATTCCACATATCAACTTTTAGAAAGTACAATTCCTTATAAAGATGTATTATGTAGTTTTGCTACCATGAATGTCCTTGACATTCCACTATACCCCAGTGATTGGGATGAATGTACCAAAATGTTAAATTTTTTGAGAGTTTTTCATGAGTGTACGCTAATATTTTCTCAAGTATACTAGACTAGTGTTCATTTTTTCTTATGAATGCTATTAACATACTATTAGTGTTGCTTGAAGCCCGAAACAACCCATTTCTTCAAGTGGCTGTTAATGAAATAGCTAAAAAGTGGTTACAGTATTATAGACAAATTTTAGCAATTTATCTTGTTGCTTCTATTTTAGATTCGCATTGTAAAAAAGACATGTTATTAGACTATCTTAATTTATATTATTCTATTATTGACACCTTCTCCAACATGGAAGACACATATGTTGTCATCGTCGCTCAAAAGTTACATCGAGTGATCTAGGTAACAAAAGATTTATATTTTAACTTTTCCATTGCATTTGGTGGTCAAGTTTCTAGAACTCCCTCACTGTCCCTCGGCTTACATGGTACCAAACATGGTCATACCCAAGGTGTGCAACAAATGATAGCACAAAAGTTGAAGCGGCATTGTTCTGGGTTGAGTAAGTGCATGGAACTTGACCATTACTTCAATACAAACTTTGAATTTGGTGATAGTAATATTACGAATTTCAACATCTTTGACCAGTGGAGGAGATATAGGAAGACGTATCCAATCTTCTCTCGAATAACTTGCTAGGTTTTGGCTACTCCAACATTAATGTTAGTAGTTGAATAGGTTTTCAGCATAACGGGTCTTATCTTATCCCAATGGTGATTAAGATTGTCACTCGTCAATGTTGAGATGCCAGCTTGCATGGAGGATTGGTTGAAGGCAAGGAGTCAAACACAAGAGTCGTACGAGACATTAGGTAAAGAAGATGAATACTTTAACAATTTCGTCTTGTTGGGTGAAGCTTTGCTAGTTCATGTTATTATATTTCTTTTCATAACCACGTACAATAACTAAGAAATTGTATTTCAATTTTTCTATTTAAGAAAATATCCTCTTTTAGGCTTCACTTATGGAAGAAACTAAGCTACTTAAATTGGAAATAATGAATGCAAAAACTTGAATGGAAAGCTTTGCTTTTGGTGGGCCTCCAGATAAATTATCATACAAGGTAGAGCTTATTTTTTTACCTATTAGTGCTTGAGCTTGATGTTCTGCAAAGACAAGAGCATCAAAATATCGTATAAACTAGTATAAAGAGCTATTTCAAACAAAGCAATCATGTTAAATTGCACAACGGGTACGACGAACAACTCACATTTCAGTGAGTGGACGCCATTTATCGGTGTCTACGTTGCTACAGCCACATTGGTTTGTCCAATAGCAATTATAGGAGACCTTGTGGTGGACTTGCGGATCAGACAACATTGGATACCTTCCGAGTTCGCCTCACTAAATTCCCTTTCTCTAGCCATTTTAGGACCAGCGACCAAGCTTTCGATGGATCCAAGCACAACAATGCCACGGCATATAGATCAGCTCGCTAAGCTCGGTACGTCCGCTTTTATGTGTATTGCTGTTTCAAGAGCAAAGAAAACAGAGGACACACAAACAAAAATTGAAATCTGATATATCATTCATAATGTTTTCCAAGCTTCTAAAAATATAGAAGCAATAAACTTGATAAGTTTAACATCATAAATTGTAGCAAAATGAATCTAAACAAACTTATTTACTTTCAAGAAATTAAAACTGAATCAAACAAACCAAAACTAAATATTTGCTATCCTAATAAGTAATAAACTAACACTCCTCCATGCTTTTAGGAGTTGCAAATTCCAAGTTTTTGCCTCAATAATTCAAACTTGTTTGCTAGTAGAGGTTTTGTGAAGATGTCTACAAGTTGTTCCTCAGATTTGCAATACACGAGACTTATATCTCCTTCTTTTTGCACTTCCCTTAAGAAGAACAATTTGATCTTGAAATGTTTTGTTTTTCCATGAAAAACCAGATTATTAGAGATTGCAATTACTGCTTGATTATTAACATAAATTTTTGTATCATTTTGTTACTCCAAACATAAGTCACACAACAACTTCTTCAGCCACAACGCTTGATTTACAGCAGCTACAGCAGCTATGAACTCGGCTTCCGTGGTGGATGGGGCTACGGTGTCTTGTTTCTTGGAGCTCTAACAAAACACGCCTGATCATAAACTAAAACAATATCTTGATGTACTCTTCATGTCATCTATGGATCCGCCCTAATCACTATCGGAGAAACCTAGTAGATTTAAGCTTTGACACTTCTTGAAATTTACACCTAGATTGATTGTTCCCTTGATGTATCTAACCACTCTTTTTACAGCTTTGAGATGTATTTCACTAGCACAATGCATGGAATGAGATAGGATGCTTACAGCAAAGAGTATGTCAGGTGATAGAGCCATTTTATACTCAATCTTTATAGTATGAATTGTGTTAATTTATTATTGATTTTATAGAAATAATAAGGAAATGGTACTTAATTTTATTATGGTGATAAATCAGGTTTAATGGAGTCAAGAGTGCTAATTCAAGTGATTTAAGGAAGTCATCTACAATTTGGATCAAAGTCAAGGATTTACACCGCCGGCGTACAAGGGAAGTACACGGGCGTGTATTTAAAGTACACAGTCGTGTATCTGGCTTGAAGAACCAACAGAAGCATACACGGCTGTGTATCTGGCTTGAAGAACCAACAGAAGCATACACGGTTAAAGTACACGGTTGTGTATAACAGTGAGTTGAGACCGTGTATATGGATAAGTTTGGCCGTTTTAGGAGATCTTTCGGTTTTCTTATATATACCTCTTCGTTTTCCAAAAGGAGGGAGTTGAGGAGTGAAGAAACTGAATAGGAAAAGCAAGAGACACCTGAAACAAAGAATTTTCATATTTTTTTACTCTTTGATTTTCGAATGGGGATGAACATGTGTGGCTAAACAGATTTTCTAGCCAAAGGATCATCAAAAGTTTAATTCTTCAAGAATTGTGAGATCTAATTGATTTGTTTTTATTCTGTTCTTTGTTTTTAGGTATTTATATATCTTCTGAATGTTTTGTTATTATTATCTTGTTTGATTGGTATGAATTAGAGCTCTTCTATTCAATTAGCAAGTTAATATATTGTCAACTAGTATGTCAGGTCCGTAATTGTTTGATAGTTTTAGTTTCTGTGACACAATAACATGTTTGATTATAGAATAGATAGTCAAATTCATGTTATGGAGATATATAATCTTGTTTAAATAGGTTATCTTATAATCTACTGGCATGAATTAGTAGTCTCTCTTGTTTTTAATGCTATTGATAAATTAAATCCTAAGAGCTTGTTTAGGGTTGTTTAATCAATAAGAGAAGTAATCAAAGAGCTTGTTTTGATTATCAAGAAAGTAAGGAGAGATAGGTTATTAGATCTTGTTAATAACCATAACCAGTTTATCTTAGATAAAGAATAGAAAATATTTGCATCAATGATCAGTTCTATGAATTAAACTATAGTGATTCCTTTGGTTAGGCTTTCATCATTATTCAATTTTATTATCTGATTTCAGTATTATTTCAATTTACAAACAAAACCCCATTCTTCTTTTTCTCTCTATTCTCTTTTAATAGAAATATATTTAACCAATCCCTGTGGATACGACCCTACTCACTGCTGTATACAAATTATATAATTGTTTAGGAGTAGGTTTTAATTTTGTTAGATTCGACACCCATCAAATTTTGGCGCCGTTGCCAGGGATTTGTGTCAAATTTATTTCTATTATTGCATGACTGCATGACTCATTCTTCTCATACAAGCGAATTCACTTATAATCCAGAGATTGAGAAGACTGTTAAGAGATTGCGAAGAGAAGCTAAGCTGCGTAAAAAAGAAACCGCTATATCTTCATCCCCTAGACTGAACTTGGTACTAGATTTGTCTGATTCATCCATTGAATCTGAAAAAGAAGAAGATATGGCAAATCCTGAGAGAACATTAAGAGAATTGGCTGCACCGAATATGATTTAACAACCACTTTGTATTCAGTATCCTGAATTGGCTGTTGATTTTGAATTGAAATCTGGTTTAATACATTTGCTACCCACTTTTCATGGTCTTGAGAATGAAGATCCTCACAAACATTTGAAAGAGTTTCATATAGTGTGTTCTAGTATGAGGCCGCAAGGAATATCCGATGATCAAATCAAGATGCGTGCCTTTCCATTTTCTTTAAGTGTAAGAGCTAAAGATTGGTTGTTTTATTTACCTCCAGGTTCTATAACTACTTGAACAGATATGGTGAAGCTCTTCCTGGACAAATTTTTCCCTGCGTTTAGAGCCGCTGGCATAAGAAGAGAGATCTGTGGTATCAAACAAAGGGATACCAAGACTCTTTATGAGTATTGGGAGAGGTTCAAGCAACTTTGTGCAAGCTGTCCACAACATGAGATATCTGAACAACTTCTCATTCAATACTTCTATGAAGGTCTGCTTCCAATGGAGAGGAAGATGATGGATGCAGCTAGTGGAGGTGCCATAGTGAATAAAACTCCTAGTCAAGCTAGGGAATTGATCTCCATTATGGCTGCTAATTCTCAACAATTTGGGTCTAGACAAGATTCTTCTTCAATGAAGGTAAATGAGGTAAGTGTTTCCAACCTTGAACATCAAATTTCTAACCTAACCTCCCTTGTATAGCAGATAGCCCTCGAAAATACACAGCAGGTGAAGGTTTGTGGAATTTGTGCTGCCCCTAATCATTTTACTGACATGTGCCCCACATTACAAGATGACAATCATGAGCATGCCAATGATGTAGGAGGATTCCTAGGACAGCCACAGAGGAAATATGATCCCTACTCGAATACTTATAATCTTGGATGGAGGGATCATCCTAACTTCAGATATGGTAATAGACCACAAAATTTCCAACAATTTCAGTCTAGGCCATCAAACCAAGTACCACAAGCTCCTTCCAATTCAGGTATGTCTCTTGAGGAAATTGTTAAATCGCTAGCTGTTAATACAAAACAATTTCAGGATGATACAAAGCAGAGCATTCAAAACTTGGAGAACCAGGTAAGCCAACTTGCTTCTTCTATAAACAGGTTAGAAACTCAAGGTAAGTTACCTTCTCAAACTATCACAAATCTAAAGCAAAACGCTAATGCAATTACTTTGAGAAGTGGAACGGAATTGCAGGGATCAAATAAGAAAGGACACTGATCTAATCTTGAGAAGAGACTGAGAAAGAGATTTTGACTTCGAGTCAGTAGGAAAACCAGACTAGAGGATCCCTCATTGAACCACCAAAGGTCCATGGTGACAGCACCTCCTTTCCCTTTTAGATTAGCGAAATCCAGGAATGAAGCTGAAGAAAAAGAGATTCTTGAGACTTTTCGCAAAGTTGAGGTAAATATTCCTTTGCTTGATACAATAAAACAAGTACCTCGCTATGCTAAATTTCTCAAAGAGTTGTGCACTAACAAAAGAAAGCTGAAAGGTAATGAAAAGATTAGTGTGGGTGAGAATGTTTCAGCTATTCTTCAGAAGAAGCTTCCTCCTAAATGTAAGGACCCATGTATGTTTACTATTCCTTGCAAAATAGGTAATCTTGGAATCGCTAAAGCCATGTGTGATCTAGGAGCTTTGATCAATGTCATGCCTTTATCTATTTATCAATGTTTGAATGTTGGTCCCTTGAAGGAAACAAGTGTTATTGTTCAACTTGCTGACAGGTCTAATGTTTATCCTGAGGGAGTTCTAGAAGATGTTTTAGTACAAGTTAATGGGTTAGTTTTCCCTGTTGATTTTTATGTGCTTGACATGGAGAATGATGCTTCTCATAATTCATCACTGATATTATTAGGGAGACCATTTCTTAAGAAATCCAGGATGAAAATTGATGTACATGATGGTACCCTCACTATGGAATTTGATGGTGAAGTGATTAAATTTAACATTTATGATGCTATGAAATATCCTAGTGATATCTCTCTTGTTTTTGTTGTGGATGTTATTGACCCATTAACACATGCTACATTTGACTTGATAGACGATGATGAGTTGAAAATTGCACTTAATAAGAGTCTTACTATTAATGCATTAAAAACTCTTAAGGAGAAGTTTGTAATATCCTCTTATTTGCAGGACATGATTTGTGAGCTGGAATTGTTAAAACCTATCAAGTATGGTGTGTCCTACATTAATTTACCTCCTTCTAACACAAGACTTCTTCCTTCTATTGTGCAGGCACCAAAGCTGGAATTAAAACCCTTACCCAAACATCTAGCCAAAGACGTTAAAGAAAGGCGCTTCATGGGAGGCAACCCATGTCTAAAAAAAAAAAAAAATTCAATTTATTTTATTTTAGTTTTGTTTTGAT
Source organism: Laguncularia racemosa (assembly GCA_037954665.1). NCBI lineage: Eukaryota > Viridiplantae > Streptophyta > Magnoliopsida > Myrtales > Combretaceae > Laguncularia > Laguncularia racemosa. The sequence goes on along the minus strand of JBBMOL010000987.1, from coordinate 26,627 downwards.
TTTTTTTTCTTTTGATTAGTTGCAGAAAGGGTACATATCATCAAATGACACTCTCTCGTGCTTAAGGGGAGAACTCTAATCACTTTACACTTTATACCAGGGAAGTACCAATATTCCTTTTCTCTTATTCTCTAATGTTCCTTATGTTTTTAATTCCTCTTTAATTGTGCTGAATTAGGAACAGTGCGGACACTGTTCAAACTAAGTGTGGGGGAGAGGATAATAAAATGTAGAGAATAGAGAATTGAATCATACTTTGAATGTTTGTCCTTAAGCATTATATGGCAAATTTTAAGCCAAATTTTTCAAAATTTTCATGAAATCTGGAGATTATACTAAATGTTGTAATAAGTATCTACAAAATGTCAAATTGACTTGTTCAAGTGCTTTACTCACCTACTACTGTGATTAGAATACTTGGTTAAAATTAAGTAGTGAAATCTTTAAGAAACAAATTTACCTTGTATTTAGCTTTAGAATTGGAAGTTTAAGAGTAGGTCGAGTTCTTAAGTGAAAAATAAACAAGTTTACTTCTACGTTAAATTAGTTACTATATACTCTTTGAAGTTGTTTTTGAAACAATGATAACACTTAGTGAAAGAGGTAGAAGAAACTTTCTCCTTAGTGATCTTCTATTTAAAAAAAGAGGAAAAAAAGAATCAAGCATAGCCATTACTCCAATGATTCGAGTAATTGAGTTAAGAGTATTCGAACTTGAATGTTAGAGTGAGGAAGAGTCCATAGGGTATCTTAAAACCCGATCACTTGAGTGACGAGCTCGGGATGTTGCTGACTCGATGAACTCACTATAACGATAAAGGCGGAAAAGGCGAAAGTTCATGAAAAAGAAGCGGGCAAAAACCCATCAAAATAGATGCTTGATTAAATAAAAAAAATATGAATGTAAAGATCATTGAATGAAATAAGACTTATAATAAAAAGGGAGAAAATCTAGGGTAATAGTAGGATACCATATGCTTTTACTTTGTGTTGCAAAGATTATATACTTGCTAATATCCAATGAAGTTTAATTGGGTATTTTTCCTTATTGGATTAAGTATTTACTTTTGGAATAAAATTTCTTTTGCTAAACATGAGGATTATAATTTGTTTTGTTTAAATTAGCTATTAAATTTTTTCTATAGTAATTTAATCATAGGAAACCAGTTTGGTTGGAGCAGTAGATATTAAAATTACAAGTCATGAATTATAAAAGAATAGATGCTTGAAATGATGAAAAGAAATTTCGTATAATCTATGACAGATTTCTCAATTGATTTGATTCAATTGCTTGAGGACAAGCAAGAGTTTAAGTGTGGGGGAATTTGATAGAGCCATTTTATACTCAATCTTTATAGTATGATTGGTGTTAATTTATTATTGATTTTATAGAAATCATAAGGAAATGGTACTTAATTTTATTATGGTGATAAATCAGGTTTAATGGAGTCAAGAGTGCTAATTCAAGTGATTTAGAGAAGTCATCTACAATTTGGATCAAAGTCAAGGATTTACACCGCCGGTGTACAAGGGAAGTACACGGGCGTGTATTTAAAGTACACGGTCGTGTATCTGGCTTGAAGAACCAACAGAAGCATACATGGTTAAAGTACACGGCCGTGTATCTGGCTTGAAGAACCAATAGAAGCATACACGGTTAAAGTATATGGCCGTGTATAATAGTGAGTTGAGACCGTGTATATGGATAAGTTTGGCCGTTTCAGGAGATCTTTCGGTTTTTCTTATATATACCTCTTTGTTTTCCAAAAGGAGGGAGTTGAGGAGTGAAGAAACTGAATAGAAAAGCAAGAGACACCCGAAACAAAGACTTTTCATTTTTTTTTTTACTCTTTGATTTTCGAATGGGGATGAACATGTGTGGCTAAATAGATTTTCTAGCCAAAGGATCATCAAAAGTTTAATTCTTAAGAATTGTGAGATCTAATTGATTTGTTTTTTATTCTATTCTTTGTTTTTTAGGTTTTTACATATCTTCTGAATGTTTTTTATTATTAATCTTGTTTGATTGGTATTGAATTAGAGCTCTTCTATTCAATTAGCAAGTTAATATATTGTCAACTAGTACGTCAAGCCCGTAATTGTTTGATAGTTCTAGTTTCTGTGACACAATAACATGTTTGATTATAGAATAGATAGTCAAATTCACGTTATGGAGATATATAATCTTGTTTAAATAGGTTATCCTATAATCTACTGGCATGAATTGGTAGTCTCTCTTGTTTTTAATGCTATTGATAGATTAAATCCTAAGAGCTTGTTTAGGGTTTGTTTAATCAATAAGAGAAGTAATCAAAGAGCTTGTTTTGATTATCAAGAAAGTAAGGAGAGATAGGTTATTAGATCTTGTTAATAAACATAACCATTTATCTTTAGATAAAGAATAGAAAATATTTGCATCAATGATTAGTTCTATGAATTAAATATAGTGATTCCTTTGGTTAGGCTTTCGTCATTATTCAATTTTATTATCTGATTTCAGTATTATTTCAATTTACAAACAAAACCCCCATTCTTCTTTTTCTTTCTATTCTCTTTTAATAGAAATATATTTAACCAATCCCTGTGAATACGACCCTACTCACTGCTGTATACAAATTATATAATTGTTTAGGAGTAGGTTTTAATTTTGTTGGATTCGACACCCATCATCAGGCCTTGTTGCGGTTAAATACATTAGACATCTAACCAAACTTCTGAAGTAACCTTCATCAACCTTGTTTGTGCCATCCTCCTTGCTTAAGCTTTCCTTTTGATTCATAGGAGTAGTCATTTCCTTACAATCTTCCATGTGAAACTTCTTAAGGATTTCCTTTGCAATATTTCCTTTGACATATGAAAACTTCATCTTCTAGCTGCTTGATCTCCATTCCCCAAAAATATGTCATTAATCTAAGATCAGTCATTTCAAACCTTTCCAAAATTTCTATCTTAAACTCTCAACTAGCTTGGAATTTCCACATGTAATAAGAAGATCATCAACATAAAGAGAAACTATAATTAAATCAACCCTTTTCGTTTTACATAAAGTGTGGCTTCAGACATGCTTTTCACAAATCCTAAGCTTGATAGATGCTTATCTATCTTGCTATACTATGCTCTAGGTGCTTGCTTCAAATCGTATAGGGCCTTCTTGAGCAAGTACACCTTGTCTTCTTTGCCTTGTTCCACAAATCCTTTAGGTTGCTCAACATAGATTTCCTCTTATAAAGAACCATTTAGGAATGCAGACTTTACGTCCAGTCGAAGCACCTTCCATCTATGTTGTGCAGCTATTGCTAATACTAATCTTATTGTATCCAATCTAGCAACGGAAGCAAACATGTCAGAGTAATCAACTCTAAAAATCTAAGCATATCCCTTGACAACAAGTCTTGCTTTGTACTTGTTGACAGATCCATCTGCATTAAGTTTAGTCTTATACACCCATTTTACTCCAATGATTTTTCTATCAGCTGGTTTATTGACTAACTCTCAGGTCTTGTTTTTCTTGATCATTGTCATCTATTCTTCCATTGCTTTTTGCCACTTCTGATCTTTAATGGCGTCTTCATAGCTAGCTGGTTCACAAATAGCAACATTGCATCTTTGGTAGACATCTTGGAGCGGTCTAGTTCCTCGAATTGGTAGATCATCTTCCATTTCTTCTCGCCACTGTTCTGTTTCTTGATCTTCACTAGATTGGAAGGGCAAGTTCGATTATTGTGTGGTCACTTGTGTTTCCTTTGGTTGTTCCTAACTCCACTTTTCATTTTCTTTAAAAACCACATCTCTACTGACTAAAATTTTTCCATTTGGGTTATAAATCTTATATCTTTTGGAAGGAATGTATTTAAAGATCCCTAGTTCGATTCTTATCTAGTTTATCCGCTTAACCTTTGGAACATGGGGAAAAACCAAAAAACCCAAACCTCTAAGGAAGTTTAGTAAAGTTTGAAATATACCAACTTTCAAAAGGGTGCTTTGTTCTTCAATGCTCTAGTGGGCATTTGTTCTGCAAAAGACTGCCAAACTTGCAGCTTCTTTTTAAAATTTCTTTAGCAATCTTTATCATGCAACATACATCAGCCATCTCCTTTATATCTGTTTCTTCTTTCACTCACTCCATTTTACTGGGAGTGTAGGGAGTTTAAATTAAGTTGGATACCTCCTCTTCACAAAAAAATTTGAATTCCCTTATGTATTTCTTTTTTGTGTCTGATTTTAGCTTAATTTTGCAAACACCCAAAAATTTTTATCATTCGTTGAATTTCAGAACCACTATACCGTTTATTTTTATTTTAAAAAAAAAATCCCCAAAACCCTCCTTGTAAATCTTGATAAAAAACATAATAAAGGGCTACCTGCAAAAGGGTGGATTCTTTGCGCCCTTAACACTATATGGTCGTTTAGTTTGTTGTACCCCAAGGGTTTTTGGAAAAGTTTCCATTTTTCTTACCTATTTAAAAGCATTGCATGTCGGAGTAGTTTTCAAATGTTGGAATCCAATTGTACTCCTTTTTTTTCAGAATTTCATCCTCTTCAAATGGGAATTCCAATCTCTTATGCCATATCTCCATGTTACTTGTTCTATCGTGAAAGCTGTAGGTTTTCATAAATTGGATAAAAGAAAATTTTTTCCCTTTTCACCCCTCACATTCAGAATTTTTTTGACCTATGGCATCATAAAATTTTGGCAAAAATTTCTCTTAAAATAACTTTGAGTCCTCGTTCAACAGTTTTTCTTCGCTCACAGTTTTTGTAAATTGCAGGTCAAAAAAAGAATATGATATGTTCTTAAACTTTAACACTTGATATGATCACTGCCCTATTCCTTTAACGGGGATTAATCACTATTAAAAATTTTAATTTTGGTAATTTTATTTGGGCCCCAAAATTTTTTTGAAGAGTTTTTTTCATTGGTCTGTGTTTGTACATCTACATCAATTCCCCAACTTTCGAAAAACAAAAAATTGCAACAAAGAGCTATGAACTCGATTTTCATCCTCTTGTTTAAAAACTTGTGTTTCCCTCACTTGCTGCTGGAATCTTTTTTTTTGCAAAAAATTGCTTCATGCCCCATTTGATTGCCTTGGAACACTTCGCTCAGTCTCCTTCTGCATTTGTATGGGGAGTCTTTCCCACTGTCTCACGAGGTATTTCCCCTTATATTTCCCTTTTTCTTCCTTTTTATTGTTCAAAGCAAAAGGGGGATTTCCCGCTTCCCCTTCTTTTTTTTCCATTTGCTTTTAAATAGTTTTCGTGGTGTTTTGCAATTAGGCTCCTTCGGTTTCAAACTTTTCCCTCATGTCCTTCTTTTTCTTGCGCTTCAATGAATTAACAATTCTCCAAGGAAATTTTGATAGACCCTTGGGTTTTTCTAGTGTTGTTATAGTTCCCCATAACTTTCAGGCATTCACGGGGACTTCTTAGCGACCCTTTTGAGTGTTGAACTCTGATCCTAACAATTTGATCTGTTTCAATGTCAAAAAACCCCTATCTGATACTCTTTAACATTTTTCATATTCCTTTATCTTTTGCAATTAAAAAATCCCTTATCGATTTACACCTTCATTCCTCTGATCCTTTCGCCCTTAGCTCCCTTTTTTGCTTAAGGTACCCCAGATACTTGGCTGTCTTACAAGAAAAATTCTTGTAAAGAGTGTTATATACGCAAAAAACAGCTTTGGCCTTTGACTTTTTTGTTTTTTTTCCTTTATGCTTTTGATTGAGCCTGGGGGTTTTTTGGAAGTGTTGACAGTCATAGTCTTTTTCCCAGGCTTCCCAAAGACCCAAGCTTCCAAGTAATTTTCCTTTCAATCGCCTAAATCTAATAATTTTCTCATCAAACACAGGCAAAGCAATTGAAGAAAAACTTGTTCTTTTTTTCATGGCTTTTGGAGAAGCTTCAACAGATCTGCAAGAATTAGCTCAAATACCATTTTTGTTTCAAGAAAGAGAAACAGAGGACAACACACAAAAAAGAAATTTGAAAATATCATCATTTGTTTTCCAAGCTTTTAAAAATATAAAAGCAATAAATTTATAATTTTAAAACATAAATTGAGCAAAAAGAATATAAAAAAACTTATTTACTTCAAAAAATTAAAACTGAATCAAACAAACCAAACAAAAAAATTTTTTGTCCTAAAAGAAAAAACTAACATATATTGCACTTGCTTGCATTCACCCTTCTTAGGAAACTGAAGAAAAGTGAGCTCATCAAAAGTTGTATCTCTGTATCCTTGTGATCTCTTGATAGTAAATCCTGCATCCATTTTAAAAAGGGGGGCATTTACACATTCAAAGCGGATGTTACCATGCTAACCAAAAAGAGTCTTCTTTTAATGCAATGCGTTTTATCGCTGTTCGTTCATCCCTAGATTCTTTTTTTAAAGCAATTTCCCAAAAATCAGAATCAAAAAATAAAGGACTGGATTGATGTTGAAGATAAAAAGCACTGCCGACAGAACTAAAACAGTATCCAAAAAATTTTTATGTTGGCTATTCCAGCTTCCAATTTTTCTGTTAGTCGGCCCCCTTATAGGTGCCCTTCCCATGTAGGCTTAGTGGGTGCAAAAGGTTTTTGTGGGTCAGATACATCGATAACCCGTAGGGGCAAATTCTTGGGTTCAGGTCTCGCACAGTATTCTGCTTAAGTTGGTCATTCGTGGATTTCCATAGCTCAAAACTATAGCTTTGGGGGTGGGGAAACCCTTGTCTTTGCATCAGAGGGGGTTTTTATTGGCACGGAAAGCTTGAAAGGGGCTGCACTCACCCCATGGAAAGTAAATGCAGTCGTTAGAAATGTTTTGGGAAGCACTGTACGGACCCCCACATTTTCCTCCTTTTTTGGAATATTTACAAAGCAAAAGGGCTTTTTTCAAATTAATGTTTCTATCAATTTTTTCCGCCCTTTTTCCCTTTTTAATTTTTTAAGATATCCCTGGGATCATGGTTATTCTTTTTAAATACTAATAAAAAATGTTCTTGTGTGATTTGACCACATGGAGACGGCCATTCGTAAACCGCATCAAAAGTCCTTGTCCTCGTTGTCCTAATCCAACGATCGACCCGGGGGTGGGGGGATTCAGTGGACTATACAATATTTTTCGTTCGCGGGAAAAAAAAGGGGAAAAAGAAGGATCAGTAAAGTGGATAATGAACTCTATCTTGGACCGTTGCCCAGAAATATAAGTCTGCAAAGGGAACGGAAGACAAAAAAATTTTGAAGAATTGCTAAACAAATATTTTTCTCATGATTTTGGAGGAGTTGTTAGTTTTGACAGTCCGGAAGTTGCTTCCCCGCCTCAGCAACGATCTCCTCGAGGAGTTTTAGCTTTGACAGTCTGGAAGTTGCTCTGCCGCATCAGCAAGGATCTCCTCCTAACCGTTGGTCTCTTCACTTATAAAAACTAGCAAGGATTGTTATTGCTCTTCCTAATGTAAATCACCATTCCATTGTTAAGTTGGTAAAGGTGTTGTCACGTCTCAAAAGGGGGCTTGAAAGTTTCTACTAAAAGTTATCATGTTACGTGGGGCCTGTTATATGATAATGTTGAGTTAGAGAATCATAAGGCTCTAAAAAATTTATTTAATCAATTATAACTAATCATATTACATAAAATTATATAATGAAAATGTAACTATAGATTCTAATGTTTCATGATCGACCAAGATCATAGAAAATCAGAATCTTCCACCAAAACAGTAAAAGGGAAAAATAATTCTAAGTCTCATAATTTCAATTTTCACATTAATTTCCTAGAATAATTTACATCTAAATAATCTATCAATCCAAATTCTTACTCTATTGTTCTTGATTCCTAAAGCTCTATTCATTTTAAATATCTTATCCCATCCTAAGCTTTTGTGTTGTTTTCTACAAAACGTCTATGGAGGGGTGAGTACACTATGGCTAGTGAGAGGGAGTGCAATACTCTTAATACTATACACGTACAAGCAATTTCAAATAAGTTTTTCAAATCATATGCTATGTATGGACAACTATATGAATGTGGCATTGTGCACCAATCTTTCAGTACCAGTATGAAATTAGAGTTTATGCCCTCTTAACCTTGGTTAGGGATTAGAATCATACTATCAATTCTCGGTCTCAAACTAATTAATTACTCTTAACTCTTTTTTAGAAATTATTTTCTTAATTTCAATGTCATAAGTTCCAGTATTAACTCACCACCGAGCCAGCTCAAATTTACTCACATACCAAGTAATAAAAAACTCTCAAGGATAATCAGACTTGGAATCGTTAAGGCTGTAATCTCCTAATTACTTTAGTTCGCACTTAAGCAGAAATAGTATTCCTCCGATTACTTCGATGACTCTGTAGTAGTGATGACTTTCTATTTCATGTAATGTATTGTGTAATGCATGTTCAGTTTTTGTTAAATCAATCCTTTAATTAATTTTTTAGGGGGATCAAACAATATATAATTACAAGCCAATCCACATTCAAGACAATAAACTATTAAAGCATTTAAGGAACACAATTCCAAAGGGAAGCAAAAAGAAACCAAGTCACCTCAAAAACAAAATAATTCATATTTTATATTTTACGTTCATCACTACTAGAAGAATAAGATTTAAAACCTCATGGATAAGTAAGGTAAGCTAGACCAAATAGATAAAATCATGTGAATGAGGCAACAAAATTATAAAGAAAAAATTTTAAAATGAATCAACTTTCCCGAGGTAGATCAATAATAGTATAGTATAGCCTAATCTCATCAATTGTCATATCAACCACCTAAGATTAATCTACAGTTCTTATTCCTTGACTCAACCTGTCTTTTTCACTTCTCAAGTGCCAAATTCTCTACATTCAAGAGCCAACAGGACGACCAAATGTGCCCTCTTCAATATCTCATTATCAAAATTTCCAAATTTGTAAAATTAGATTACCAATTTTAAACCACATAATTATCAATCACAACTGCAAAAATTTTCGTTATTACGATCCACTCCCATTCATGACTTCATTGTCTTAATCAACAACTCTTTTTTTTTTTTTATTTTATTATTTTTTATTATTATTATACCAAGTGAAATCGATAATTAATTCAATGCATTGTATCAAATTATATTCGTATATTAACTCTAAACTTTATATACACTTTATTGCATTTTATAAATAAACTTATTGGTTAGGAAAAAATATTAAAATTTATATACAATTAGATGTAATTAAGGAAGTTTCAGTTAAGAAAAGAAGACAAGAAAATAAATAAATAAATTATTAGGTAAACTTTTTTTCTAATTTTCTTATCATCTTTTGTAGTGTTTCATAATTTAGAAATAATAAACTTTAAATAATAAAATGTATATGATATAAATATCCCATATATTTTCCCACGTGGTCAATAATTAATATATCTATATAAAATGTATTCCTTTTTTTTTTTTGATACGTGCATATATTTTTACATTATACCTATATTTTCTTTTCCTAAGCTATTATTAAATATATATGTTTGTACATCATATATGCATATAGGAAAAAAAAAAAGAAAAGAAAAGTAAAAAGAAAAAAGAAAAAAAAGAAAAGAAAAGAAACGCATGCAGAAAAAGGGACGGGGAAAAAGGGAAGGAAGGGAAACAAAGAAAGAAAAGAAAGGAACTCACGGGAGAAAGGGAAAGACAAGGAAAAAAATTATTATAATATCATAGTATCTAATTACAACAGATTGCTTATATAAATACTAATTAAAAATTAAAATAATAGTATATCACATAATTTTTCATTTAATTAATATATTTTAAATTAAAAATATTTTTATATAAAAAATTTTATGTATTACTAAATAAAATATTTTGAATATAATTATACACTTAAAAAATTTTATTTAAATATCATAAATGTAAAATTTTAACTTTTATTTTTTATTTATTATATTTATCTAATGGATCCCTTTTGTTCTTATTTTTTATTATTTTATTATTTTTTTTTTTATAAATTTTTATTATATGTAAGTTATTAAAAAAAGTATTAATATATTCTAGTAATTGAATTTTTTTTTAAATTTTTAGAATTACGGGAAAAAATTATATTTGTTACTTTATTTTAGAAATTTTATTATTTTATTTATTTTTTTTAATTTTAATATAGTTTTTCAAAATTTTTAAGACGTTGAAAGAGGGCCTTGTGTTTGCCAAGCTAATAGAATACAAGTTCAATAGGGAACATCATTTGAACCATCGTTAGACTGCAGCATAAATTCAGGGGGACACGGGATTTTCAACCCACGGTGACCGCATTTCAAAATATATGCCCAATAGAAGTTCTCGGAAATTGCAGATTCTCCGGAAAGCCCTACAATCTGCTGACCTATTTATGAAAGCGAAAGCACTTTCTGAGTTTAGGCAAATTTAACCAAATATTGCGGAAAACACAGAAATGAATGACCGACCCCAATGATAGGCCCCCACCCTCGAGTGGGGGGATATCCGAAAAGCGCGTAAATTGCGACATTTTAGGACACGCCTCCCCGATTTGAAGTATTAAATTTTCGAGGGAATCTCCGACAGCTATCTACAGAGAAAACAGAAAGGATCTTGTCGCATTCCAAATTTTTTGGGGGGAAAAAACCGAAAAATTTAAAAATCATTGAAAAAAGAAAACTCCAGACATGAACCCGGGAGATATGTTTTATTGGAACGGGGTGAACATTATCATCGGGGGGGCAGGGTTTTTTACTAACTTAAGTTTCTCCGATTGCAATAAAATTTATTTTGTTTTATTTGGGCTTCTTACTTTTTTTTGAAACTTACAAACTATCAACGCTTTTAAAAACATAAAAAATTTTTTTTAATGCTGCTTAATCTATGCATAGGGGAAGCAAAATTGATTCTTACATACCTCCAGCCATTGCAAACAATGGGTTTCTATTCGGTAGAGAATGATTTGCTCCGATAGGGTTAGTGTTTTCTAAACCTAACTCACTCAATAAAGGGTGTATTTCTGTATGGTGAACAGATTGGGGATCTCAAAATTTCTTTTTATTTATAACCATTCCATCAATGATTTTTGTTTCACAAAATTGGAATTATTTGGACTATTTTTCCAATATAGTGGGGAATTTTATTTTTATTCCTGTTTAGGGGGATTTATTGTTCCTGATTTAGTGGGGATAATATTGTTCCTAAAATTATGGGATTCATGGACCATATTTTTGAGGTTATTTGTTTCCAATTAAAAGGAAAGAAAACCAACATTCTCTCATTTGGGTCCAGAATTTCCATAATTTATCTTAAGAGAAAAAAAATTCAGAATCATGGGAAAGGTTTTTCTAATGACAGTTTTTATCTCCCCAGTATTACAAGCATTTGTACTTCTAAAATCCCATAAAACTTGATAAAAAACCCATGTTCATTCGGGGCCAAACTTAATGATTTTTCTCAAATAAAAATAAAACAAATGTGTACACAAGGCTAAATGAGAAAACATAATTAAATAAGATTTCATTAACTTTAAACATAATCAAAGATTACATTAGGGAACCCAAAGTCCCATTCTCATCACATGCCTTTTAAAACCCTTTTTTTACCCTTTATTTAAAAGGGATCACTATCATTAACTTAGTGCTAATGGGGGCCGTGCCCCCTTCTTTTCCTTTAACACGTTCTTTTAGGGCTAAGTACTTGATATCGATAGTTTTACTTTCGACTACCACTCTTATTTTATTACCATAAATACAGCACTGTTATCCAGTACAATTAATGCCAGAATAGAGTCGAAAATCCCAAGCCCCAAATAAAATTTTTTAACCATACACCATTTGAGGTAGCCTTTAAACAAGTTTGAACTCGACCTCCATCGGGGAATCATCAAGGTCGCTTTGCACTTCTCCCAGGATAGGGCCCCATTGGAAAACAAAAAACAAAACCCAGATGTTGATTACGGGAAAATCAACACAGCCAGAAAATCCGCATCGGAGTATCCAAAACCTCCAGACTTCGTTTGTCATATAGACTTTAAACTCTTTGCCCCTTGAAGGACCTCATTACCTTCTTTGCGCCTCCAGTGTCAATCCGGGGTTACTCTGATTCTTCCTATATCCCAACAGCAAATCAATGTCAGGCTGGTACAGACTTAGCATACATCGGGCTTCCAACACTAAAGCATAGGGGAGTTTTCTATTGTTCCTGCTCAAGCTCTTTTGGGGGCATGATTTAAGCTGAATTTATCACCCAATAATGGGCTACACTTGGAACTTTTTTTCATCAAAATCCCTAAAATTTTTATCGATATGGGTTTCTTGAGAAAAACCTAAAATGCCTTGGATCTACCCCTATGGATCTTAAGCAAATCAAAGTGTTTGGGGGGGGTATTTTTGGGGGGTTTTTGAGAGAAATTGTTTTCACCTCATATAGCAAACCCATATTGGTTCAAGTAAAATTTTCCCAATAGCAAAAGAAAACAAATTTTACCCCACTGACCTTTTGGTATATACATTGATCCATCATGTTTTTTCAAGCCAAATGAAGTGATGATATCATGGAATTCAAATACCTTTAACGGGGGGTTTGTTTTAACCCATAATGGATTTATTAAGCTTGAAAACAAGTTCCCATCACTAGAAGAGATCCTTCAGGTTGTTCATTAAACCCCCCTCAGATCTCCATTAAGGAAAGCCGTTTTCACAACCATTTGTGCAATCCAAATCAAGTGTGCAACCAAGCCATCTTTATACGAAGGTTTTTTCAAAAACAAGGAGAAAATGCCCTCGTATAATAAATTTCCCTTTCCCCCTTTTTGAGTGAATCCTTTAAAAAACGATTTTGGGGTTTGCTCTCAATGTTGCCTTGGAGTCTTTTTTTAGTTTTGAAGACCCATTTGCACCCAAGGCTTTTACCCCATCGGCAACTTGACAGATTCCAGATTTCCTTTAGATCCCATTGAACCATCTCATCTTTCATGGCATTATGCACAAGTTCGAATCCTTAAACCAGGGCCCTTTGGAAAAGACCAGGATCATTTTCGGCCCCAATTTATTGTAGTCACACTCTGTAGATATACAACATAGTCACTAGGAATTTGATTTCCTACTCTAGTAATCTTCTAAATGCTGTATCAACATTCTCTTGGGGGGGCAAGATCACTTTGTTCAGCTGGTTTTTCAAAGCTTCGGGTATCTTTGAACCCCCCTTCAACTCTACGAATCGGGATTGCCCTTTGGGTACCCGGGGGACGGATTTTCAAAACGCATTTGGCGGAGGCGGTTTTAAAAAAAATCCCCACTGCCCGGGGCTCATACGGGGCACTGAATGACTTTCCAAAACCCAACCCTTGGATCGATCGCTCCCACGACAAGTCAATTCTCAAAAAATTTTGCATTTCGTTTCCACAAAACCTAGTCAGAATGGCAATAAATCTTTCGCTTAGACCTTTCGGCATACCCGGGGGAAAAACCCACTAATATTCCTTTGGGGAATTTTTATTTGTTGAACCTTATTTCAGACAAACACCCAAACGCGTACATGTCGTAAACCGGTTTCCCCCCTTTTGAAAAATTCAAATGGCGTCCCTTGACAACCTTTTTTTAAAACCGGTTCAATATTTACACAGCCATTTTAAGAGTTTCATTCCACAAGAAGTCAGGAAGCTTGGGTTTGCAAGCACCCCCACCATGTAAATAATTTTTGGGTTTCTCCTTTTCAGCTACTCCATTCGGGGTCGGGAGACCCAGTAAACTGTATGGGCAACAAACCCTTTTCTTTAAGAAACCCGCAAATGACATCCCTTGTCTTCTCTGGTTCTACCCTAGTAAATTTTCCCCCCTCTATCAGATCTCACCCGTTTTAAATGTTTTCCCCCATTTTTTTTTCTACTTCAGCTTTAAATACCTTAAATTCAGTGTTCATTTATTAAGCAATAGGAAAACTATATCGGATAATCTCTATAAAAAAAAAGACGAAGTATTTGTTATGGTACCATTCATTTTTGGACAACAAAGTCTGTAGATTTCCAATAATTCAAGCTCCTTTTGGCACCCTTCTTCGACTTTTATCTGTTTTCCCCTTTAAAACAACATACAAGTCTCAAAAAACGAAAAAAAATACTAAATACCCCATCATTTTTCCAACCTTTAAAACTATCAAAGGGGATATGACCAATCTCCGAGCCATAACATAAGGGTTCCTCATTCACAACACATCTTTTGTCCAATCCTTCATGAAAAGTCCCTAATGTAAGTTACATCATTTTTTAAAAAAGAAGAAAAAGACCATTAGGGCAAATCCACATCTATTAACTCAATTTTTTAAAACAAATTAAATCGATCCCAAAAAATTAAAGGGAATAACCACTGAACAAGTCTGAAACTGAAATTAAATTTTCCCAGAGTACCAGGAATATAAAAAATGTCCCTTTTTAATTGCAAAATGTAACCACTACTTAAAACAAACTGCACTCCCAACAACTTCCACATGTGAGGACACAATTCCTGAAAGAAGTTACGCTCACTTCCCCCTGGGGTTCCGCAGGTTTCTTAAACCTCAAAGAATTGGTCACATGGATTTTAGAACCCGAAACAATCCCCCCAGTGTTATGATTAACACAATCATATTGTTTTAAACAAACAAGTAAAGTTAATACCTTTTTTATCAAACCATGGGATGAACTTGGTGCACTGTTTCTTCATGTCCCTTTCTTTTTAAAGAAAAAGCACACAACTTCCTTCCCTTTAAAGTCCTTTATGGGAGGGGTTTTCCCCTTTTCCCCTTTTCCTTGCTTTATCCCTCCTTTTGCTTTTCCCTGATAGTAAATTCACATTTCCTTTCCTTTTCCTCCATAAACATCTGCCCCCCTTCCCGAACCCACTGGGCAATAATTCTTGATTGACCATTTATCTTTTTTTGTTATAGGAATCTTAAAAGGGCCATACTGTTGAGGGAAAGTGCAAAGAATGTAGTGGGAAAAAGGAAGATTTTTTTAAAATCAACCCCAATGCCTTTAATTGGGGGCCCCAATATCCCCCATAGCGCATGAATATGATCACGCATACCTTAACAATGGGGGAGTCTTAGATTTAAAGCCATAATTTTGGGTGCGGCCATCGCCTTTTCTGAAGAAAAATTTTCTTCAAGGCCTTTTTGCAAAACTTGGGGCCCTTTTATATTGCGACAAAGCCCCTGATACCAGCAGAAAATTTTGTTTTATGAACATAACGATAGGGGAGGGATCGCTCCCATTTTTTATAAGACTTATCCATTGGGGTGCTGGTTTCTGTTACGGAAAAGGGGGGTCTTTTTTCCTTTAACATAAACATGTCCATCCCTCCCAAATGAAGGGGAACCCTCTCCTTCCAAAACCTTTTTAGTTAAACCCCCTTTTAGCTCGGGGAAAATCACATCGCATATTAGAAAAATTGACAAACGAATTGCGCAATAATAAAGAACATGCTCAAAATTCGGGCTAATCATATATGACATGCTTTTACCAAAGTAAAACATGAAAGAATATGAATCATGACATAAAACTTTCTTTTTGGGGTAAAATTTTTTGATTTAATTAATTCATCTTTAATGCTTACAATAAAACTTTAAAAGAAAACATAAAGAATATAAATCTAGTGACATAAAAATTGCATGTGGGCTAAAGTCTAATTTAATTAAATTCTTCTTAAAACTTATCATGATAGAATATAATCAGTGCTTTAAAAATTGCCCCGTAGGCAAAGTTCAATTCAATTAGATTTATCTTAAGACTTTTAAAACTATCAAATTATTCCCTTTTTTAATTCCTTGGGGGAAAAGAAAATATAATTTGATATTTTCCTAAAAATCACACACAATATTTATTTTCAATATGTGATCCTAAAAACCTTAATATTAATTTTAATCAATCAAGGATGCTGTCACTCCCTAACATTAAAATTAAGGACACTTAATCATTTAAATAAAACCTTAGCTAAATATTTCATAAAACAATGCGGACATGAGGCCGAAACCTACACGGGAAGAGGCCCCGGGGAAGAGGCAAAGGCCCTGTTTTCCAGCAAACCTCTCCCAAAAACACACGGCTCCAGGGGACGGGGCCCGGGGACACGACCGTTGTCCACAATACGTTCCAAAGCTTACTGGCTCCAGGCACGGCCGTGTTTCATGCTCCACCAGACGTGATATTTTTTTTTTTTCACGGTATTCATAAACCATAAAAATACAAAAAAATTTTAAATTCTAATATTCTTTTATTTTTCTAAACAGCATTTTTATGATAAAGCATGTATAACAAAATCATAAATTTCACATTAAAAAAACATAAGCATGCAACATCCAAAATTTAAATCAAAACAACTAAAAGGGAATTAATTCCTTTTTAAAAAAATTTTACTCATTGAAAATGCAAAAAAATTTAATATAAAATTATTCTGCTAAAGCATAGTTTTCACCCTTTCAACAACAAGTACATACAATTAAAATTTTTTTAATTTTTTCTCGAGACATTATTTAAAAACCCTATTTTAAAAACCCATCCATGGAAAAGACTGCCCTAAGCTAAGGGAAACTAAAAGTTTTAACATGGTACAAGTTTTTTCGCACCCAAAAACATTTTAAAAGGCCCTGAAAAAAAAATTTCATCACTTTAAAGATTTCAATCTCCATCAATCACCAAAAATTAAAACACCGCTAACAACAAAATTTAAAAACCAAAAACCAAAATCCAAGAATTCAATAGGGGGAAAGGCATAGGCGTTAATAAGCCTATACCAAATGTTAAAAACATATAAAAAATTTATTCAATGCTGCTTAATCAACACAGCGGGAAACAAAATTGACCTTTAAATTTCCTCCAGTCATTGCAAAACAAATGGTTCTTGCCGATGGAGAATATTTTTTCGCCCCAGTTACGTTTTGGGGCTTCAAACCTTAACTCACTCAAAAAGATGGTGTATTTTTTTTGTAGTGGGGAGCAGGTTTTGGGACCCCGTAATTCTCTTTTTTATAACTCATTCCATCAATGTTGTTCCAAAAAAAATTAGGGGGGGAAATTTTTTGGGAACATATCTTTCCTGATAAGTGGGATTTATTATTATTCTTGATTTAATGGGATTTATTGTTTCTGATTTAGTAGGATAATATTGTTCCTAATTTTATGGAATTCATGACCATATCTTAAGGTTTTTTGTTTCCAATTAAAAAGAAAGAAATAACCAACACTGCCATTTGCCCGACAAATCCAAATGAACACGATGAAAAATGGACCGGGCAGATTTGATAAGAATTTTTTTTGATTGAATTTTAATATTTAATAATTTTAAAATTTTAGTGTATAATAAAAAAAATAAAATAGTAATTTTTACACTATCCCAAATATTATTCTACTTAATTTTTTACTTTTGGATGCTTTTGCCATGTTTCAAAAAAATGCTAATGAAAAATTAATATGATGAGACCTTAGAGGACTCGTCGATCTCCATCTCCTTTTTGGTGGACCAGATTTCACTCCCAGTTTTTTAGTGCGCTAGATTCCTAGCTTCTTATTTTCCCTATCAATGTATTTTCCTAATTTCTAGTTTTCTTGTGAAATTATTTTATATTTTTATTAGGTTTTATTTTTTATTTAAAAAAAAACTCATTCTTACCCTCTTTATTACTACGGTGCTCACCCAGTGGATGTACTTTTGTTAAACCCTTTTTCAAAGAAACTCGTAAACAGCTCTAATGACATGCAGTTTGGGACTATATTTCTTGTTATCAGATTCTCATTTCATTTTTAGAGGAGACACTTTTTCCTTGTTTTGCTTATATTTCGGTATACAATGACTAATTTAACAATTTTAGATAAGAAATATCAAGTTTATTTTATTGCATTGATGGGGTAGATTATATTATATTATGTTTTAGCGTAAAATTTTTTTTTTACATACTTGTATTTTATCATTATTAGCTACAAACACATATTATTTTTTATTGGTCTTAATAATTAATTTTAAAAAATAATATTTAAATTTAAAAATGTTCAATTTAAAAAATTTTAACAAAAATAAAAAGTAAAAAAAAAAAAAGACAATTTCAAGCAAAAAATCCAGTCAAAGGGCTTGGCCAACTAATCAAAGTCCAGGAAATGGTAGATAGGGGATAACACAAACCCACTTAGGGTTAGTGAATGTCTAACCATGAATTTTTTATTTTTTTTTTAAAAAAAGGGGGTTGTGGTAGAGTGGGCCCACTAGTCCCCTTATCTTAAGTGGTTTTTCCAAGCCTAAAAAGGGCCCTTTGGTTTGCTTTTTTTTCTTTTTTCTTTTTTTTTTTTTGCTATTTTTTTTTTTTTGTAATTTAGAAATTATTTTTTATTATAGAAAAGTTAATTAAAATATAAAATTATTTTTATTATAGAACTTAATTAATTTAGTATTTATTTTTTTTTAATTTTTCTTTAAATAGTATTTAATGGGCATTATTTTTCAAATTTAAATTTAAACATTAAATAAAAAGGGAGGGGACACTTTTTAATTTAAAATAACAACTAAAAACATATAAAATGCAAGTAATACAAATAATATTTGAACTTTTTTTTTTTTTTTTTAAATTAAAATAATAAAATTTTAAAAAGTTGTTAAATGAAATACACTTTTGGGGTTTTTTTTTTTTTCCCTTTAAAAAATTTTTTAGATATCCAACTTGAAGTTTTTAAAGGGACTTATCTCAGCCCCCTTTTTTTCCTTTGTAAAAATTGATTGCCCTTTATCTTTTTTAAAAAATAAATGCTGTGGAAATTTTGCTAGGGTGATGAATTCAAATGGACAAAATTTAAATTTATCAAACGGGAAAATTTTGGGAAAGAAATGGTTCGATTGTAATTCAATTAAAAACCCTTTAAAAATTTAAAGCAAAAAATTTGAAAGAATCTAAAAAATAGAAACTCCGACGCCATTCCTATACCCTGATATTAGCCCCCCCACTTTTTGGGTTTTTTCCAGGGTTTAGTTGTAATGGTTTTGAAAAAGTAAACTGTGAAATAATCCAGGGGATTTAACCTAAATTTTCCCCTTTTCGCATACCGGGCCCAATGGCGATCCCCATAAAAAAGGTGAAATCCATATAAAAAAACCCCCAAATTTGAAGTTAGTTCCGCCATGAATGCTGAAGAAAAAAACCGGGAAAAAAACCAATAAATAAAAATTATATAATGCGCAAAAAAAAACCCCAAAAAACATGCCTAATTATAAATATTAAAACTGAGGGGCAAACCAAAAACTAGTACTGGGGGTTACATATAAATTGTAAAAATTTCCTAATAAAAAATCGAAAGTGACATATAATAAAAAATATATATGTAGAATTATGATATAATAATAAACATAAAATATAAAACTTTAAAAGAAAAACATTACAAACTACAAAAGTTCAAGGGAAAATTTTTAGTAAAGGGAAAAAAAAAGGGGGGGGGGGGGGGGAAAAAATTGACAAATATTTATAATAAAAAAACAACACTTTAATAATTTATATATAGTGAAAATTTTAAAAAACAAATAATAATTAATTTTAAAAAAAGAAAAAGTAAAAAAGAAACTATTTTTTAATAATAAAAAAAAAAACAAAATTTAAAATTTTTAAAGGTTTTGGGATGGTTAAATAAAATTTCTAAAAAAATTTTTTATGCTTAAAATATTTTTTTTTATCTTATCTAAAAAATTTTAAAAAAAAAAATTATAATTTAATAATTTAACATATTTTAGTATTTTGGCTAACCAAACCCAAATTTTAGAAATTTTTAAATTTTAATCCTACCCTTTTTTATTTTTACTTTTCTTTCCCCTTCCCAAAATTTAATTCCTTTAGGTAACCCCAATTCCCCTTTCCTAATCTTTCATTTCTTTCTTTTTTATTTTTTCCTAATCCTTTACTCCTCTTTTTTAAAACTATTAAAAAAAAACATTTTTTAAAAACAAAAATAAAAAAAATTTTTAAAAAACCCCGAAAAAAAAAATTTTAAATAAACCCCTTTAAAATTTTTTAATTTAAAAACTTAATAAAGAGTCTTAACAAAAAAGGGTAAATATTTTTTTTTTTTTTTCTAGGGTTAAATTTTACCCGAAAAAAAAAACAAACCTTTTAATTTTTTTATCCAAGAAAATTACCAAGAACCCTTAAAAAAAAAAAGATGTTAGTTAAAATTGGGGGTTATTAAGGGGAAAAAAAAATTTACATCCATTAAAAGAGTTTTTTTTTAAATTAAGAAATTTTAAAAGGGGAAAAAGTAAAAACCCTTTTAAATGAATAATAATATTTAAAAAAAATTAAAAAAAAAGGTTTTTGGGGATAGTTTTAAAACCTTTGGTTTTAGCCAAGTTTTAGTTGGGGGGGGTTTTTAAAAAAGATTAAGATTTGACTTTAAGTTAAAGGTGGGAAAAGGTTTTAAAGTTTTTAAACTTTGGGGGGTTTGGGGTTGGGGTTAATTTTAAAATTAAAAGGGTTTTAATTTTTAGTTTCCTTTAAAATAAAAATGAATTGGGGGGGGTTTGGGGGAAAAAAAATTAAAAAATTTTTTGTTTTTGGAAAGTTTTGGGTTTTTGGGGTTAAAAAAGGGGTTTTATTTTTTGGGGTAATATTAAGGGTAAATTTTTGGGTTTTGGGGGGGGGTTTTTTTTTAAAAAAATTTTTGTTTTTGGGAAGTTTTTTAAAAAATTTTTTTTGGGGATTGTATTTTTTTTTGGGTTTTTTTGGGTTGTGTTTTAAAAGGGGTTTTTTTGGTTTTTTTTAAATTTTTTTTTTTTTTGTTTTAGGTTTTTTTTTTATTTTTGTGTTTTTTTTTTTTTTTTTTTTTAATTTTGGGGGGAAAAAGTTGTTGGGGGTTTTTTTTTTTTGATAGGTTTTTTTGTTTTTTTTTTGGGGTTAAACATTTTTTTTATTTTTTTGTTAAATGAATTTTTTTTTGTTTAAATTTTTAAAATTTTAAGGGAAAAAAAAAACAATTTCTACTTTCCCAAATATTTAATATTAGATCTATCAAAAAAAATTAATTTAATTTCTAATTTCAAAGTGGGAAAAAAACTTTTAAAAATTTTCAATCCAAAAAATTTCGTGAAAACAAAACAATAAAAATTCCATCATAAACATCAAAAATTTGGGGCCCAAGTAAGTGTATCTACTAGTATTTTAACATTATAAATTTTTAAGTTGGGATGCATCAATTAGGTTAAATTGAATAAAAAGGTTTAAAGGGACGTTTAAACGGGGTGTACAATGAGATACAGGGCCCCCTTAAACCACGACATTTTTGGAAACCCAGTTTAAAAACTAAAAGTGGACCGAAATACACGTCCTCCCAACACGCCCGTGTTTAAAATAAAAAAAAAAAAAACAACACGACAATTTTGAAGCCCCTTTTTGATGAAAAATTAAATAAGAGATATATAAACCTCTCAAAAAGCCCCTTTTTTAAAGGGCTATGTTAAAAAAAAAAAACCGACTTAGGTACTTTTGGGTTTTGGCATTGAAATTGGGCCTGGCCTGGAAAAAATTTTTTTTGTCCCTCGTTTGGTTGCCACACATGAAGGAAGTACTGGACTAAACCACAAAATTATGTATTTGGAAAAAATCAAAAAATTTTTAGTACCGCATGAAATTTGGGTACAAAAAAATTAGGGTACGGGACTAAATATAATTTTTTTAAAATTTTGGGGTTTTAGGGGGGCCCTTCATACTTCCCTTTGAAAAAAAATAAAATAGTAAGTATAAAAATTTAAATGTAAAAATGGAAAATTCATAAAGAAAAAATAAAAGTTTAAAAAAAATAAAAATAAAGATTTGGGATTTTGAAATAGGAAAAGATAAAAATCTAGGAAAAAATTTTTTTTAATAAAAAATTAAAAAAATTAAAAAAATTTAAAAAAAATTTAAAGAAAATTAAAAAAAAGTTAATAAAAATTAAAAAAATCATAATAAATTAAGTAAAAATCAAAAAAAAATTTATAATAGTAAAAATGTTTGAAAAAAAAAAAAATAAATTTTTAATAAACTTAAAAAAATCATTTTTTTTAAAAATAAACCCAAATTTTTGGGTTTTTTTTTTCCTTAAAATTATCATTTTAAAAAAAATCAATTATCAACCCCTAGGTTTAAAATTTTTTAAAAAAATCCTAAAATGGAAAAAACATAAATTTTAAAAAAAATTTCATAATTAAAAAATTCCCCAAAAAACAAATAAAGTTTTTTAAGAAAAGCGAAAATAAACTTGTTTGAACCTGAATAGCAGGTACGTAGACACCCAATTTGGGGGCAACCCCAAAAAAAGGGAAAAAAAACATTTTCCCAGCATAATTCACTTAAAAACACAATAAAAGACACAAAAATAAAATAAAAGACATTTCGAATAAAGTAAATTTTAGGAAATTTGGTGGAAAAATTAGGGGTTTTAAAAGGTTAGCCTCCAAAATTAGAAAAACCCCCCGATTTTTTCCCCCCTTTCCCCTTTTTAACAAAAAAACGAAAGAGGGGAAACATGACGGCATTTGGGCCCCAAAATTTAAAACTAACCCCCTCCATTAGTCTTTAAATTTAATTTTTCCCAACAACAGTTAGGTGGCACTCCAAAAATAAAACGAAATTTCCCCAATCAAGTTTGAGGATTTTACATTTAAAGACATTGGGTTTTAAAATAATCGGGTTAGAAATGGGAAAAAAAAAAAATTAGACTCAAAAAGAAACTTGTATGGTTAAACCCGGGTTTTTAAAATTTTTTAGAAGTTGTAAAACCCCATTAATCTCCTGCAATAGAGTTGGCAGGGTTTTTTATCAATATAGTTTTAGGGCCCCCAAAAACATAAAAACACTTTGACAAGGAAAAAGATGATTAATTTTCTTATCTATGTAAATTTTTGCCTTGCCTTATGAAAAAATAAAAGTGATTGATGTTTTAATCTAATCGATCTAAAATTTTTGGAAGGGTTTATAATTTTGTCGATCTAAAAAGACTTTTTAAATGGTGAAGGGTATGTTTGGGTGTTTTAGGTAAAAATGTTTTTATGTCTTCAATGACATTTTTCAAAATTTAAATAAAAAATTTTTCATTAAATAAAAAATAATTCTTTTTCCCCATAATTTTTAATTTTAATATATTAAACCTTTTAAAAACATTTTTTTTTTAATAATATCAAAAAAATTAAATAACTAGGAAAAATAAATAAAATGGCAAAATTTTCAATTTTACCTGCCAGTTTAGACTTTGTTTTTTTAAACACTGCACAACACAAAAGCCCTTTTCCAGTAAATTTTTAAAAGGGGAAAAATGTCAAATTTACTATGTCCAGTCCCCTACTTTGCAATCCCCCCCACTAACAGCACAAAAATCCTTGTCCAATACTTAACAAAAACCCAAAAGGGTACAAAAAAAATTTTTTGTTCAGTCCTTCCCCTTTTTTTGTACTGTCCAAATACCAGTAACCAAAAAGGAACCCTTTGTGATTAAAGAGAATAAAATCCATGTTTAAAACCATGTTAAAAAAAAAAAAAAAAGAGGGGGGGGGGGGGTGGGAAAAAACCCTGACCTCTCAACATAACCAATTGAAAAAAAAAAAAATTTTTTTTATGGCCTTTGGCACGATCAGTATTAAACCTTTGCACTCAACTACACTGCCCCAAACCATGACTATGTTTATTTAAACACGTTTTTTTATTTCCCTTTTTATATTTTTAGGAAAAAAAATTCTAAAAATTAAACCATTTAATCATTATAGGTTTTTGGGAAAAATTTTGGGAACTAGAAAATAAAAAAACAAAACCCGTTTTTTTTTAAAGTCAGGGACGTAATACAAGTTTGTTGCTTGTCCTTTTAAAAAGTTAGACTTTTGTGTTGACTTTAAAGATATTGTAAATGAACTAGATTGAGTGGCATGTGATTGTAAAAATTTCTTTGGGCCAAGAAACTGAGTGTGGGGTTGTGTTCCCTTTGCGTGGCAACCCCATGATCGGTATGTGACTTTTTCCCCCAATGGATTGTGTATCGAAATGAAATTTGGGGCTTAAAGTGAAATTTTTGGTTTTAGAAAGTTGTGACGTGTATTGTGAAAGTTGTAGTGTAAGGGGCTTTAAGGACTCCTAACAATGGGGGGTACCCATTTTCCATTTTATAAAATAAAAATTTTGTAAGATGTGGAAGGTTTTATGTGGGAATAACTCATGAACTCATGGGCCTGGGGAGTAAACCCCTTGTCATATATTTTATGATTATAGGGATGGTTTAAAAGACCAAGGACAAATAGGAAATTTTCCCTTTTTCATATATTATTATTATGTATTGGGAAAAAGACCCCATGGGCAATTTATTCCTTTTCATATACATAAAAAGTAATATTTTTTGTGGGGGGTTGTAAAATATGTTTAGGAAAGTTATTAGAAGATGTTTTTGGTTTTTTGATTTTGTATCGGATTTTAAAAATTTTAAAAGATAAATAAAAAATTTTGGGAAAGAATATTATGGTACATTTTTTCATGTTTTTACTGTTTTTTTTGGGATGGCATGCATGTGTGGTGTAGGATGCATTGTACTAAGTGTTAGCTCCCCCCCCTTTTGGGGGGGAAATTTTTTTTTTTGTTACAGATTTCTATTAGAGTAAAACTAGGGAAAATTTTAAAAATTTGGGGGAAAACACCAAATTGAACAATGGGAAAAGAATAAAGAATATGTCCATTCCAAAAGACTAGTTGATAAATTTAAAAAAAAAATGTTAGATTTTATTTAATCATTTTTGGGAATTTTTTTTTGTAAGTGAATTTTTAATCGCTTACGCTGTTTAAATTGAAAAGATTTTTGATACTTTTTTTGTTGAGGATGAGAAATTTCATTGAACTTTGTTTTTGCAACAGATGATTTTTAAAACAACATCAAAAGAAAATTTTTAAAAAATTAGGAATTTTGCCTTTTTTGTTCCCTTTATGAATTTAAGACACTTAGCGGGCATAGCGTACCTAGGTTTGGGTTGTTATAGCTTTGGTGGTATTAGAGCCTAATTGGTGGTTTTCTAGATAGTTTTGGTTTGATGATCATTAAAATAAAATGAAGATCAATAATGTAATTTTAAACCAAAAGAAATAAGTCCCTTTAACTTTTAATGAATTTGGGATTAGAATTTTGTGGGGTTAAAAAATATTTTAAGGGGGAGTGGTTAGAAAATGGGACCAATATTAAAAGATTTTTTTGGGAAACCCCCTTTAATAATATTTAAAAAAAAAAAAGTCTGAAAGGGAAAGTTTTAAAAAATTTTTTATATCAAATTCCCCCCCACTATTGTATTTTTTTTTTTAAATGCCTAAGAGAATTTCAGGGCCCCAAAATCATCCCTTTAAAACGGGGGGGAAGCCCTGATAAAGAATGCCCCCAAAAACTCTCCATTAGGGCAAGGGGGGAATGGGGGTGAATGCTGCACAAATGTTGGAGGGTATTGATACTCTAATTATGGGGTAGTGGTATACGCATCAACAGATACAAGACTTTTAAGTGCAAAAATGAGACAAGCCTAGATGATTTGGGGAGATTAAAGAGAGGCTAATTGGAGAAATGGGTCTAGACCGTTGTGTTTTAAATTTACCGGGAAAATTTGGCCTAAGGTTGTGATCCATTGGTCTAAACCCGTGGGTGATGAACTGGAAAAGACTTTTTGAAGCGTTGGGAACACCCGAAGATAAAAAAGGGGAAATAAGATATGTATTTATAGAGGCTTTAACTTCAGAAGGGGGGTGAGTGTTTCCAAAACCACCATAGGGGTGCACTTGGGGATAGGTTTTTAAAAAAATTGTTGAAAAACATTTTTTACTAACCACCATTAAAAGGGTAGAAGTAGGCATCCCCACTACATTGCTGCAAAGGGGGAAAGATCAGTGGATGAATATGAGACAGATTTTAACCATTTTTAAAGGGAAATTCATTCACTTGCATTTCCCAAACTAACAAAAAAATTTCCAAGGAAAAATCGGTTTGTGGGTTTGGGTTAGAGCCTACATTGCCCGCATAAGGGAGTTTCCTTTTTAACGAAAAACCCACTCGGAAGCTATAAAAAAGGCAAAACTTTTTTGAACAAGTCACAAGAAATTGCGAGATGAAATGTTTGGAACGAAGTGGGATTGGGAAAAAGACCCATTTTGGAAAATTATCACTCAAGATAAAGGAAAAAAGGGCCCCACACAGTGCAAACCCAAAATTTTTGGCGTAGTAGCACTCTCCTCCTAAGCAAAAACCTTTTATATGGGGGCAAGGTAACAAGTTTTGAAAAAATGTTAAGGGTATATGAGGGTAAATGAATTGGGAAGGGGGGGTACCCTTTTTTTCAATTTAAAAAAAACAACCAAAAGCAGTAAAAAACCTTTTGGGAGAGGTCAATCCCATTTACATTTTGCTTCTTCTGCAAAAAAGAGGGGTTTATAGGGTGGTGGACTGCCCAGAAAACATAAAAAAAAATGTATAACCAGCCCCCCCGGGAGCAAAAAAACAGACTGGGACTAAAAATGGGAGAAACCCTTTAAAAGGCAAGGGCCCAAAATAAAGGGCAAAGCACGAGTGTTTTCATTTTCAAGACAGACCCCTTTAGAAACAGAGACCTTATAGGAAAATTATTAATGAAATTTTGTTGAAGCATAGTGGGGTTTATACTGGGATGCAAAAATTTATGTAT
>JBBMOL010000986.1:0-54097 GCA_037954665.1 Laguncularia racemosa | reverse complement strand
TATTCAATTTTCCCAATTTGGGAAAAATTTTATTGCAGAAAATACTTTTTATAGTTTTTTTTTTTCATTTTTTTAAATTAAAATTAAATTTGGGAAAAAAAAACCAAAAAATCCCAAAAAAATTTCCCATTTTTGGGCCCATTTTGGATAGAAAATATTTAAAATTTTGAGGTTGTGATTTTCCTTTAAACAAAAAATTTTTTTTTCTTTGGGGAGGAAAAAAAATTTAAACCCCTAAAAAAATGTTTAAGTATTCCCAGAAGAAAAAAAAAGTTTTTTTGAAAAAAAAATCTCCAAACAATTTGCAAATGAAAAAGGTAGAAAATTGTATTTTTAAAATAATTATTTTATTTTCTCTATTATTTTTAAATAAATAAGTTATTAGTTTTTTTCTTGATTATTTTATCCAAGCAAAATGGGAACACAAATAGAGGAATATAAAGCCGTACAATAGTTAAATTTAATAGGGCAGTTTTAGCTTTGAACCGGTTTGTTTGATGTGCTTTGGGGTAGCCATTGCGAAAAATTTTTTAAAGTTAATCCGTCCCCACTCTAAAAAGCTCCTATAAATTAGACGTTCATGTTCAAATGGGAAACATTAAATGCTCCTCAAAGGTCTATTCCATTGAAACAATTTATACTTTAAAGGATATACCATTAATAGCCCTAAAAACTTAGCAAGATGAATAAAAAAACCTTATGGTGCTTTTGCCTACCCTTTTTAAAATTTCCCCAAACATATTTGTATTATAAGGATTTTAATGAAAAATTTTCCCCTAAAAGTTAAAAAGAAATTTTGGCAACATTGTCTACCAAACCTGCGGGCTTAGTGGTTTACGAATTTATAAAGGGAAAATAAAAAATAAAAATTGGCATTTTAGAAAAATTATAAAATATTTAGTTAACTTCATAACAAAAAAATGTGAATTCTTATTCCTTATATTAAAAGTATCACTATTTTACATCCTTTAAAATTTTTTTTCTATATTTTTTCGATGATCTTACACTATGGTCAAATCATAGAAAAGGGGTAAAGATATATGGTATTTTTTAGATATAAATCCACTACTTTATTTTTAATCATTTTAAGTGTGAAAAAAATATAACAATATTTATTATTTCCCAATATATTCCTTAAAAATTATAATTCTACTCATCTCGAATTTCATTCTATCAAAAAAATGTGCTTTAATGCTATTAACTTTTCACTACTTGATGAACATGTGCATGACAAACTTAAAATCAACATTCTTGTTCATAAATTTAAAATCCAAAAAAAAAAAAAATGTTCCCTTTTGGATTATGCATCCAAATACATTATGGGGGACTTTTTAAGTTTCTTTTTTCAGTTTTTTGTTAGGTTAAGTAAGTTTTTATACAATTAAAACTAACAAAAAGTTAAAAACTTATGATAGTGATAGACAATCCTTGGGTTGTATAATAAAACAAAATAAAAAGTATATTTTCATGTAAATGAAAACGGGCATGCAAATTTTTTTAAATTTTAAAAAAAGATATATACGCATATGTGTGGCCACACAACACTCAAATGCTGAAAGACGAACCATCGCCTTTTGTTAAAAGAAAGATGATTTTATTTTTACTGTTATAATAAGGTCATCCCACCCATTACTCAAGTGGATCATACAATTTTATCAAGTTTTTAAGTGCTGCACTAATTGCCCATGGTCTTAAGACATTGGTCATGGATAGGGAGCTACTATAGTTGCTCAAAATTTTTTTTTTAATATCTTTTTTTTCTCTAACTTTTGATAAATTTTTTTATTTTTTTCATATAATTTAATTAAAATTTTAATAATGGGAGTTTATTTTTGAATCAATTATCAATCAGGAGGGGGTGAAAGGACACTAATATAAATTTGTTAACAAAAACTTAATAAGGGAATTAACATAATGCCCTTTTTCACTCCTTTTTTTTTTAATTAAAGTACTTATATAAAAAAATAAAAATAAAAAAAAAATTTAAAGGACTAATAAAAAAAAAAAAACAATAAAACTTTAAAATGCTAATTTTTATGATTTTCCTTATAGTGGAAACAAATGATGCTACCCAATGATGGCTCAATGAGCATTTTCAATTGCTAGGAAAGAACTGGGGTTGGCCCAATTGTGGATTACGCTATTTGCAAAGGATTGTTGTGACCCACTTAGATGGAGAGTTGTTAGCTCCCGGGACTAGAAGAAAGCTAGCACATTGAGACATAATTGAGTCGTGTGAATTAAAGTATTTATAAACTTTTTTTTATTAATAGATTGCAGTAGCTTAACCAATTTAATATCATAAACTTTAGTTAATGATAAAGGTTTAGAGAACAAGTCCTTTTTTAAAAAATGCCTCATAGAAATTTAGCTTGGTAAGCTTAAAATAATGATGAATAAACTAGTTTTTCCAACTCTTGCTTTATCACATTGTCTCACGGGGAAAGGTAGACTTGTAAAAGGTCTTTTTTTTTTCTTTTGGGGTCTTGTTGGATAATAGATTTTAAAAAAAGACTTATCTTACCTTTCAATTTCTAGTTTATAAATTTTAAAAAGACTTAGGCCAAGCCCTAAATTTAATAAAAAAATGAAGTTTAAAAGGGGGATGGAAAAAAATAAATAAAGGCGATTTCAGATTATGATCGCGAATAAATCAATACTGATATTGTCCCCTGAAACTTACACCACAATACTCGTTTAACTCTTCCCCTACTAACTTTTTTTTTCTTTTTTTTTTTTTTTTAAAGAAAAAGCTGCACTAAATTTAAAAAAAAAATTTAAAATGGAAAAAATGATCTAAAATTTTGCAAAAATTATGATATTACTTGATTGTCTCATTTTAAAAAGTCAAGTCTAAAAAGAAAAAGGTTAAAGTTTAAGTGCTAAATGGAAAGAAATGAAAGTTGGGGCTTTTTTAAACTATTTCATTGTAGTGAAGATATTAATTTTTTTCCCCTTAAAAAACTTAGATACTAAAATAAAAAGATTTAAAAATTAGGTATAAAATTAGAAAAAAAAAAAAAGAATGCACAAATACTTCTGGGGCATTAACTCCGTAGTTTTTTGGGGGAAAATAAATTTAAAAAGAAATATTTGTTTCAATTTTTCCCCCAAATTTGTTTTTGTGTTCCAACCCATGGTTTTTAAAAGGTTTCAGATCGAGGCGGGTTTCAACAATTTTTGGGGTTGTTTGGCATGTGGGGTCATGTGGGTTTTGGTGCATAACGTCTCGCGAGCTTTCACTTCCTCTTTTCTTTTATTTCCTAAATGTGGCCTTTGGGGTGTTTTATAAAATAGGTTTTTAATATGAAATTATTTCAAAATTTTTTTAATCGTGTTTACAGAATAAATTTAAGGGCTAACAAATTTTATTTGGAAAATTTTTGTTGATTTCAATTGTGGAACTAAGGGATTTTTTTTTTTTTTTAAAAAAAACTTGTAGGTTTTTGGGTGCAATGGTTTTAAAAGGGTTTAAATTTTGTGTTTTAGTTATCGTCTTGGCAATTTTGATCAATTTTAAAAGTTAATTGGCGGATTTTTTTATGAAAGTAGAATTGGGGAAGGGATTGATCTGGATGTCTTTGTTTTAATCCCTTCTTGGGGTACTTAAAAAAAAGCCCCAAAAACGGACAATCAAAAAGGGTCAACCATTTTTCTTGTTTTTGGGGGTTTTTACCCAAGTCGAATCCCTTATTAACCACCCTTTGGGCAAAAGACCAAAGAACGTATTTTCTATGTGCATTTAGAAAAATTAAACATTTAATTTTTTACCTTTAAAAGTATTTTTGCGGATTACAAGGTCTTATAGCCTTAAATTTAAGTAAGTGGGATGTACATTTGTCTTTTGTATGTGTTTGTAAGTTGTAAATCAATAATTGTAATGGGGGTAAACACATTTGGGCTTAAATTATAATATATTACATGTGATTGATATCGAGATATGATCACTTTAAATAGGTGGATCATAAAGTTGACCCATTGGGCTTTGTACGGTAAACCGTTAAATAAATTTAAATTTTAACTAAATATTTATTTTACTTCAATTTAAGATAGTGGTTTCAATATTGTTAACTATGGCTAATGAGGGGTTTTGACACTTGGAGAGAAATTTTCAATGGGTTATTGTTTGTTATGAGACACAACTAGAATTGAGGAGTCGAACACTGACCATTGCTATTATGAGCAATGAACCAAGTATGAAAACCATTGTATATGGTTTAAAATTTTTGAGAATGTCTATCAATATCATGTTGTTGGCCTTGGAATCTTTGGGTGTATTTGCCAGTTTATAAATGTTCCCTTTCTTAAACAAGTAAAATAGCTTGTGTAGTATACATATTGAAGTGAATACATGTGGGGTGGCCTGTATGCATGCTTACATGTGGGGAACATGTGAGTGTGATAGGAGTACATATGATTGCATATGTATGGTGGTGTATTTCCTTACTAGACATTAAATTACCATTTAGATTTTGAAATTTCCTTACAATTTTAATTTGAAATATAGATGATGGTGGGGAAAAATAATCCAGTTGCCTTTGGTATTAGCATGAATTAAAGCAAATAATATATTTTAAAAAGACTCTAGTACTTTAAAAATTTTTTTAGAGCACTATTAGGATTTTTATCATGTCCTCTTTTTGGGTTAACTATCGAATATTGAAGGGGTTCAATGAAATTTGTAAGTTTTTATGAAATTAGAAGGATTTTTTTTAATATTTTTGTCTTGTATGATATAAATAAATATGCTTTAATCCATAACCCCATCTTTCTTTGAAAATGTAAAAACAAAATTTATCTTTTTGTTCTTTTTTCCCTTTTTATTTTTCAACTTGTAAATTTTAAAATAAATTGAAATTTTGAAATGACACTATTAATCTACTTTATATGGATTTTATAATAATATTCACATGGGTTTGCCAATAAGTCACCTTATTACATAAAAAAATAGCTTACATAATGGATGCCTATTTCTTTTTCTTCCTTTTTAGATTTGAATCTTTTTCCATAAATAATTTTTAAATATTTGGGGAATCCCCGATCAGTTCATATTTTTAAATAAAAAAAAAGAGCTTTTTATTATTATTTTAAGTACCAAAGGTGAAGTATAGAAACTATATATACTTATATGACAAGGTTTCTTAGTGACGCTTATACTGACCGACAAGGAATAACAACTATAATATATTGAAAATTTTAGGACTAGGGCAAGGGCCAAATCTATAACACTTCATCTTTTTCACTTGGGGGGAAGGGTCCTTTCCCAAAGGGTCTTTAAACACCCCAATTGAAAACGATCAACTTGCCAAAAGTGTCTTTAATTTGTGTATAGAAAATCCTAACCCAAAATAAAAAAGAAAAAAGACAATATCGGGACTTGAACAGTATTGAATTGCCTCCTTAGAAAATCTTTATTCTTCTTCATATTAAATGGGTGAAAAAACAAACCCCACAAACCAAGAAAATACACTATTTGTTCAGCATTAAAAAGAAAAAAAGGAGGAAATGAGTCTAACATAATACCCTAAAAATGTGGAAAGCTTTTTCTGTAACTTTCATTAGATGTTTTCTCTTATTTTTCATTTTAAAGTTTAGCTTTTTCCTTTGCTTTTTCTTTGTTTCCCTTCCCTTTCAGCTTTCTTTGCTACAGCTTCTTCCTTAGTTTCCCTCAACACTTGAATTAAATTCCCCAAGCAAACTTCTTCATCTTATTGCCCGATTTGGGCATCAAATTATTCGCAACATTTGCAAGAGTCTATCTCCCTCCCTCAATAGCTCCTCAATCCTCGAAAAAGCCGTGCAAATCGATGTCTAAAAAAAATTTTTTGCAAGCACTTTGAACAAAACCACATAAACATCTCTATTCGCTTATCCATTGTTCCCCTCCTTTTCAATGCCGGATCAAGTTTTTCCACAAAATTTTTAATAAAACAATTTATTCCTCCCCACCACAAGCAGACCACAACCCCCCAATGAAATTCAATAACCAGATAAAGTAACTTCACATCTTTTCCCCTTTCCTCTTTTTCATCATTTTTTTAAAGGGTTTTTTCCTTCCTTTTGTCATTGTCCTCCGATTTCTCCTTTTCCTCTCCCCGTAAGATCAAGTGAACAATCTATGTCTTTAAACATTATTATTGACTTATTATCGTCTCAATTTAAAAATTTTCTTAACTCAGTGTTGTCCTTAACTGTTGTCAGTTTAAGATCATGACATATAGTTTTATAAAATTTGCAATTGCAGGATCATAGTTTATTTCCCCGTTCGAGAAGAAAAACCCCCTTCCAAATTTCTCAATCCCACGTAATACTCTTTTCTTTCTTGAACTTCTCCCAAATCATTCAAAATCTCCTGCTTCTTAATGGATCCATTGCTAAAGTATCGAAAGTTAGGGGTGCTCAAACACTACTTTTATGATTTCCAACGATAAGCTATTGCTTGAATTTTTGTAAATAATTCCCCGGCAATTTTCAGATCAATTGCTTTTCCTTGCGATAGGACAGTTTAATTTAAAGGGGCTGTTATCAAATCTCTATGTTCTTTTGGACTTTTAGTTGAAAATCCTATACCTTCCCAGGCGCAGGGTGAACTAAAAAAAAAACGAGTTTGATTTAGGGTTAAGTTTCGTGCCCCCAAAGCTTTAAATTTTGATACAATCAATTTTTCCCTATTTTCACCTACTGACACAAGAGATCCACTGTCCTTTACAGTGTCTACCCCCAGCCGTCGTGCTTGGTGGGGCCTTGCAATTAAGTAATTTTGGATAGCAGTATAGACCCCTCGTTTAAGGCGCTCCTTGGTTAATTCATGGAAGGTAAATTTTGATGTAAGGATTGAAAAAGGGATAGATCACTACAATTAAACGTTACAAAAACTAAAAAAAAGTTTCAAAAGATTTTTTTAATATTTATTAAACATCACTAATAAACATTACGAAAAAATTTTGTGAGTTTAAAAAATAAACTTACCGATATTATAAATGTCACTAATGATGCAATAATAGTAACATTTAAACATCAAAAAAGTTTTTTGTAATGTTTAAATTTATAAAAGTTACCCAAATTTTATACTAAAATCTTTGATAAAAAGTATATTTTTAAAAAGTTTAAACGTCAGAAAAATTAATATTTGTAAAATTTAAATGTTACAAAATACATGTAAAAGTCACTAAATAAGTTAAGTTTAAATGTAATTAAAAAATAATGTTAAGTAACGTTTAAATATCACAAATGAGTAAATTTAATAAGTTTAAAGAACAAAAAGTAAAATTTGTAACGTTTTAAAAGTTACAAAAAATGTTGTTATTAATTAATAAATCCATTTACAAATAAAAATTTTAAACCTGTAACAAAAGTGTATACAATTAAAAAAAAAAAATAAGATTTAAAAAATGGACATTTGCATATAAGCTTAATTGTCTACTTTCTCATCAAACAAGCTTTACAAAAATTACAAAGGGGGACGTTAAATACCCCAATTAATTTATCAAAACTTTATAGAATTTACTAGCAAAATAAACTTATTCATAACCACTTTTTTTAAATTCATAATAAACTTTCAAAAAGAACAAGATAAAAAACTCTTTTTTAAAAACTATTTATTCTATTTTCTAGTCTATTATCATTTACGAAAAAAGTAAAATAACGAAATAAACCATCCTTCATACATGGAAAAATTTACACAACAGAGTTATATTAGAAAACTACATCCCCTTCTTTTTTGGGCCCCCAAAAGACTTGAGAATAAGCTGATCCCCAAGTTCACTCCAACCGGGCCTTTAAATGTTAAAGCATCAGTTGAAATTTGTCTCACCAATGTCCTCGGGAAACATCAGTTGAACTTACAATGGTTTTTCCCACAATAGTGACAAATGCCATTAACGGCCCCATAAGGAGTATATGGATATTGTTGTAAATTTAAAAAGTTTTTCTGGGAATAAAATTTTAATTACTTAAGATTGTAGCCATAAAAGGAAATTTAGGGAAGGAGATAATACGGGTTTAGAGAGAGCATGACACCTTGAGATAGATGGAGAGAGAAGGTTAGATGATTATAAAGGCTCCTCCAAGTTAAAAATTTTCTCTTGCAAAATGAAATAAAATGTTCATGGGCGTTTTTTGTTCATACCTGGTATGAAGCAACTAATTACTCCAACACTAAAGAGCAAAGATTAAAGCTTAATTCTTGTCTTTAAGTATTTTGGCATTTTGTTTTTTTTTCGTGCCTACTTTGGAAAAATATTGGGGAAGCAAGAAGACTACTGTTGCTTTTCCCTATTTGATGCTATTAAACTCTTCTTCCTTGATGGGGAAATGTTTTCCCTACACGGACAACGGAATACTCAAATAAGTAACAAAAAAAATAGGTAAATCATGAAAGGAGTACAAGGAAAATTCTTTCCCTTACTTTTCTTAGTTAGAAATACTAGTAAAAATAAAAGTACTGAAAGGTTTATGGGGTTTAAAAAATTTCCAAAAAACTTTTGAAAATTCTAGATTGAAAAATTGGGAATTTGTTTAAACATTACTATAATAAAAACAAAATCAAGGTTAAGTAAAGCATGAGACTGAGGGTTTCTTATCAGGGAACCCCAAAACCCATTCCCCGGACACTTGCATTCAAAACCACTTTTAAAAAGATAAGAAAGAATTTTAAATCATTAATACTGCATAAGGGTTTTTTTAAAATATGACCAATCAATAGCTATTTTTTTCAAAAATAGCATTGATAAAAAAAAATTTTAGTATGAGTTGGAACAAATTTTGTCTTTTTCACCTTTTTGCTAGTAATTTTTTGCTAATGAGTTTATTCATGTGCGAAGATACACAAGACATAGGATTTAGAACTGAAATTTAAAAAAAGATGACACTAAAAGTAACAGTTAACTGAAATGCCCTTTTTAAATGCATAGCTTATGTAAAACACTACCACAAGTTTTGAAACAAAAGAATTTCCCAAATAAGATATAAGCACAAAAAACTTGACAAAGTAACAACTTACCTTTTTGGGTTCCTCCTTAGCAGATGCCCCTGATTTTTATTCACGTTATTCTTCCCAATTTACAATTTTTAAAACCCCCCAAGCTTCCTTTTGACCTTTTAATAGGTAATTTCTCTTTACTTGTATGTTTCCTATCATTTTCCATCCACCAAGTGCGCTTTCCTACATTGAGCCTAACAAGCATTATGTAAGAAAAAGTTCTGAAAAAAAAACCAATAAAGTGAAAAAATTTTGAGTTAAAGGGAACCTCAGCAAACCCTTTGGTTGAAGGCATGGCAAAAGGCTAAAAAGGGTATGATCCCTATTCTGTTTCCTTGTTAATTAAATCCAAGAAAAAAGAAGGGGTAAATTTAAAATAAAGTGGAGGGTTAGAAACATACCGAAGGGAAATTGGGTTGGTGACATATAACCACCAGGGGATACATTGAAATAAGGAGAGGCAGAGTACCAAGGGAGGCTAAAATTTTTCAGCCAAGATTTATTACATTTTTCTTCTAAACAATTATTTTCCCTCCTCTAACTAGAACAAATATGAAATCCAAGAAATTAGTCATAAAACCATGTTTTCCCATCGTTAGAGTTTAAAAACAAACCCAATAAAAACTGATAAGAATTACAAATCAAATTGAAATGGAAAAAAAAATGTGATCTTCAAAAACCCTAATTTTGGGGTTTTTTTCAAAGTGTTAGAAGGATGTTTTTTAATCGTGGTTTGATTTTTGTAGTTGTAGTTATACCCAAAAAGGAATATTACACCCCCTCTACTATGAATGATTTTCCCCAATAGTTTGCTCTTGTAAGACCAACACTTAAGATGATTATTGCATCTACACCAAAACCCGAATAAAAACTTCCCCCAAGTAATGTTTGCGAAAAGCTATTGCATTCTAAGGGGGGTTTTTCCCTTTTTACAAAAGCTCATTTTTGAGAACTTCATATGCATCAGTTGTAAGTAAGACAATGTTTCACGGAACAACCTTAAGGTCCAAATCAAGGGGGAAATTTCAAAAATTTTACCTCATACAAAAGCTAAAATGAAAAAGCCAATAGAAAAGGGAAACTAAATAGAACATCTACTCCTACACATCTTTTTTTTTTTTAGTAATGCCAATTGAGATGTGGAAAAGGCTTATGATCTTTTGTCCTTAATTTGTCTAAACATTTTATACTTTTACAACCCTTGTTGTTTGTGTAGTCCTTTCATTTTATTTTGGTGACTTAGCAACTATGGATTTTTTTCCAAGCTCCAATTTTGAAACCCATATCTCCAACAAACAATTTCCTCTATGTCCTTAATCAAACATTAGATGCCATCAAATGATCTCACAAAAGTTGCCCAAAAATTCAGGGATGGTCAAGTTTTTAGAAACGTTAACACTTCTGAAAAATTTAGAGAGAGAGGGAGAGAGATTAAGAGAACAAAGAAGGAAAAAAAAAATCAGAAGTAATCAAAAGTTGTTGTTGATCAATACAATGGAAAAGGTATTTCACCAATATATGAGGCAACTATTAATCTCAGGTGAAAAGATAACTCTTTGAACAAGACATGTCTTTAAAGGGCATCACACTACTCATTAAACCTCCATTAAGTCTAAAACATAACTCTTTGAACAAGACAAAAAGAAAAGGATAGCATTCCTCAAATGCCTAACAAAACCAAACCCTTAGATTTCCATCATATGCAAGAAAATGGCCATTTCTTAAATTATTTGGGACCTATCGACTATTACACTAATATTCTGATCAGTAGAAGAAATGATGTATCAACATGATGAGGGAACAATCCTTTTAAAAATTACCTCTAAAAGTAATACTTTCCATATTAGATTTTTGGACAAGATGTTTTAGAATTTCTGGGAAATGCTTCTGAAAGAACTTAAATTGATTGAATTTTATGTAGGAGCAAAATTCAGCATCCCATACAAGGTATTACATGTCTGGATGTGTGTGTGTGTGAGGAAGAGAGAGGAGGGCACCTGATGTTGATTTTGCAAGGTTGCATACGAACTTTCTTCAAAAAGAAGAAATACCAACCTCACCACTAGGCTCCCTAAACATAAGAAAGAGAAAAGCTCATAAAGCACTAAACAAAAAGATGTAAACTCCTAACATTCCCATAAAACATTAGGCATCAAAACATGTAGACTTTGGTGAAAATTCACCCATGAAGGATGATATGTGTATCTCATTGAAGATGTGCCACCAATGACTTACTTTGCTTATCTACCAATCCATATACAACTTGATTATACGGTGTATCCAATCACAACTACAATAATGAAATTTAACAATGATATGGCACTTCAATGTCAAATAGCTCAGTGTCTCTCATACCAGTAAGATGATGAGATACAAGCTAATCAATACAAGAAACACATCTATAGTTGAAAGGAAAGAGGTTAGATCTCTTGAATTCTTGAAGGAAGGAAATATCCTTAGTAGCCTAAGAGAGCTTTGACTAAGAGGGGGAAAAGAGATTAGAAAAGAGGGCTTCCCAGCTTAGCATTTATCATCGAGTGCATTAGATGGAAGAAAAAAGAAAAGAAAAGAAAACTACGCGCAAGATATTGAATTTCCAAAATTACTATATGGTGGGCATAAATTAATTTGGAAGCAATTGCAATTTAAAAAAAAAAAAATTTTTAAGGTTATTTGATTTTTATAAAGTGAGTAAAGAATATTTAATAGGATTTTAAATATATTTAATTTTAGAAAATTTTACAAATCAAATTCTATGTCTATGTCTTTTAAATTTATTCGTAAACATTGCTAATATTATATTTTTATAATATTTTAAAAAATGATACTAAATTATTACAAATTATAACATTTGCAAAATTTGCAAACTTTCTCGAATCTAAAAATTCTTGTAGTGGTTTTGTTTGGGGAAACTTTCTGCAAGCATTCTGATCTCTGGTGGACAGTATCGGGCGAAACATGGCCCATGCAA
This sequence comes from Laguncularia racemosa, assembly GCA_037954665.1. NCBI lineage: Eukaryota > Viridiplantae > Streptophyta > Magnoliopsida > Myrtales > Combretaceae > Laguncularia > Laguncularia racemosa. The sequence continues at coordinate 42,146 of JBBMOL010000986.1, read as the reverse complement.
CATGAGACCAGCCATTGTTGATCCTAAATGACTCCATATCTCAAATACACTCATCGTTTCTTTTGTCCCGTTTTTGGGTAGATGGTGAATTTGTGGGTTGCAATCGTTGCTGCGCTGAAGAGTCTATATGTGAATATATAATTTGTCTGCATGGACTTTGAAACTTCCTAGCTCTTGCTGGTGCAGTACTTAGAAATTTAGTTCTTCTCATTTATTATTAACAAAGAACAAGATAAAGACCGTTCGTTTACATCGTATCGTCCGATCCCTTTCCTGTCGCTCTCATTTGGAAAAATGAAACACCAATTGATGAGCACATGGTTGGAAAACTTTCAAGAATCTTCCAGATTGATTTACATTATTGTGTGTGGCATCGAAATGCTCCTGCTTGTGATCAGAGACAAAAGGAGATAAAAAATACAATCATATTTTAGAGAAAATGACGAGATACAATCATAAAAGAATGTCGCACGTGAAAGCTAATAGGGCAATACCAAAACCTCACTCGTCAAATTTCCAAAATTTGGTTCAAAAATGTACAGCGGAAAAATTGGGTTCCGTAACGCTTGATGCTCCCAATCCATATATAACAAAAATTTATTCCAAGTAACAAAGCAGATGTGGATTACTTATTCTAAGGTAAAAATTATAAAGAGGAGGTTTTATATCATGTCAATCATATGGATGATTTTCAAATTAATTTAGGAAGATATTTACAGTCACATCATAAAGTTATATGTATAGACTTAGAGAATGAATATGGGATTATAAAGAAAGAAAAAAGAATAGCTTAGGAAATGCATACTGGATTAGAAAGGGAGGAAAAGGAATTGCTTGTACGCCTATATCTGAAGATGAAGTGCAAGAGTATCTAAACAATCTAAAAGTTTGTGTAATGCTATAGAACCGGGAATGCATATGCATGTCATGATAGAAACAATAACACATACATGACACAGTATTCATACACAAGTTACTTATCTTTCACATCAATTAGACAATACAGTCTCATCAACACAATCATCATACATCCTTACATATACCCACACAATCTTTCACAAATAATATATACATATATATATATATATGACAGAGGGTGTTATCTTTTGTCATGAGTTTATTCCTTACATAATATTATATATATATTATATATATATAATATATATATATATATATATATATATGTGACAGTGGGTACTCCTTATTATCTATGAATCCATGAGTTCTTTTACAACATCTTTCTACATGCATCCTTCCACATACTATTTAGATCATCTCAATACACGACTTCACTAGGATAACATTACATATCAATCATCGAGATGTTACCTTGATAATACCGACCCACATTTGGTTTCTCAAACCCAGCAATTCACAAACACAAGTGCAATCAATCATATTCATCATTCAGCATTATTAGTCTACATGCATTTCTAAAATAACAAGCACAAAACAACACACATGGTATATACGTACCTGGATTGCAAAAAAAAATTATTTCTTCCACTTCCACAATCTCACAAATCCTCTAAATCTATACATATCTCAATTATATAATCTTATAATTGTATCTTGACACATTAAAACAAAATGGATGCGTTTCAACTCAACACAGTTATGTTAAAGGCCGTATAACTCAACAAGAGACAATACACGGCCATGCCAGAGGCTGTGTACCTTTCTATTTGTTTTATAGTTTGATATGGGGTGAGACACGGTAGTGTTGGGAGGCCGTATATCTTTTTGTATAGTCTGAGTTTAACATGGGACAAGACATAGTTGTGTTAGAAGGCTATGTATCTTTCTATTCCTCACGAACTCTCTTTTTCCAATTCGAATTTCTCAATTCTTTCTAACCCTAGCTTAGTTTTCTATATAAATATGTCGAATTGACTCCAATTTATGCTATCCCTATCATATTACAAAGGATTTTGTACTTACTTGATTAGATTACAACTTAAACCTTTGAATCGTTCGTTTTTATGCTTGTTTCACCTCATTCTTTATCCCATATACTATTAGATATAGGCAACCCATGTTAGTGTTATGAAATACAATCATATACAAGTATCTAGTGATAGAAATCCTTACCTTGTTGAATGAATCCATTCCCTACTAATTTTCCTTTCGGATTGCTTTGGGGTCCTTGAGAGTAATTTTTCTCAGAATGTCGTTAGGGTTCAAAAGAGTTAACTTAGGTCAAAAGAGTGTTTATATACTTAGGCCGTAAATTGACCACTTTGCTCCTAACCTTTTTAGATTAATTACCTCTTTACCTTAGCTCGGATTTTAAATAAAAAGGTAATTGTATATATATTTTTATATACTTAACCAGTATTTATATTCACTTCCCCTTACAAGAATTTTTTTCCTAAAAAATTACTTGAATCGTGGAAGCGTTCTAGATATCTTCTTTTCATCTCTTCTTCCAACTCTTAAGTTACCTCTCTTTTTGTTTGGTTGCTCCATTGTACTTTGACATACTTGATAACCCATCTTCTCATAATCTACTCTTTAGTGTCTACAATTTTGATTGGTTTCTCTACTATAGTAAGGTTTGGTGCACTTGTAGAGGTTTCAATGCAGTGATCTAGTTTGAGTTGGGTACATATTTCCTAAGTATGGAAATGTGGAATATATTATGTACCCTAGCCAAGTTTGGTGGCAACGTAAGTCTATATGCCACTAATCTAATTCTCTCCAAGACTTCAAAGGGTCCCACATATCTAAGGTTCAATTCCCCTCTTAATCTACATCCATACTATTCCCTTTGTAGGTGAGACCTTTAATAAAACATGGTCTCCCACTTGGAATTCCAATGGGCATCTTCTTTTATCTGCATAGGACTTTAAATGGCTTTAGGTTGACTACATTATCTACCTGGTCAACTTCACTTTATCCACTGCAATCTTGTACCAAATCTGGTCCTAATACCTGCTTTCTTCCATATAGTACTTCATATGATGCCATTTGGATAGTAGCTTGAAAACTCTTGTTGTAGGTGAACTCTATTAAGGGCAAGTGTTCATCCAGTTTCCATAAAAATCAATGTACATGCCTCAACATGTCTTCTAATATTTGAATAGTTCACTTTGACTAGACATCTGTCTATGGGTGAAAAGTCGTACTGAATTGTAACTTTGTTCCCAAAGCCTTGTGCAAACTGTTCCAAAATCTCCCTACAAATCAAGTATCTCTATCTAATACTATGGAGACCATGTAACCTCACAATCTCTATAATATAAATTTATGCCAACTTCTCAAGTTTATACCCAGTGCTATAGGTATAAAGTGAGCTAATATTGTAAGTTGGTCCACAATTACCCATACAGTGTCCAACTTAGTTACAAATCTAGGCAATGCTATGACAAAGTCCATGGTCACATACTTCCATTTTCACTCTAGTATTGGTAGAGGTTGTAACATGTCAAGGGTTTCTAATGTTCTATTTTTATCTATTGGCACATCAAACGCTTTGATATATAATCTGTAATTTCCCTCTTCGTGTTCCTCCCCAATAATGGCACTTTCATTCCTTATACATCTTAGTACTCCTAAGGTAAATGGAGTACCCAGAATAATGTGCCTCCTTCAGTATTTCATTCTTTAGTTCATCTACACTTGGCATACATAACCTGTGACCATACCTCAACACTCCCTCTTCATCTTTGTTCATTTCCATTGCTTTTCCATCCTTTATTCTTTTCTTTATTTTTTGTATCTACATATCATCAGCTTATGCCACTTTTATTTTGTCTATTAACACTAGTTGTATGCTTAAGCTGGCGAGTTCAACCCTGATCTCTTAGGCCACAATCTTCAAATTTAATTTTTGCGTGTCCTCCAATATCTTCTTTTGAGTTATGATCAAAGTCGTTAGATTACCATGCTTCTTCCTACTGAGCGCATCAACAACTACGTTTGCCTTCCCAGGATAATATTGAATGTTTAAATCATAATCTTTTATTAATTCTAACCAATGTCTCTGCCTCATATTTAACTCTTTATGGGTAAAGAGGTACTTGAGGCTCTTGTGATCTATAAATACTCTACACTTCTCCATACACAAGTAGTGTCTCCATAATTTGAGTGCAAATATTATAGCTATTAACTTTACATCATGTGTCAAGTAGTTCTTCTGATAGGACTTCAACTGCTTGGATGCATAAGCTATCAACCTCTCATTCTACATAATACACACCTGAGCCCTTGAATGGACGCATTACTGCACACTACAAATTCTCTCACCATTGATTAGTAATGCAAAGCATCGAAGTAGAAGTCAATCTCTCCTTCAGTGCCATGAAGCTTGCTTTACATTGGTCATTCCATATAAACTTTACCTCTTTTTGAGTTAACTTGGTTAAAGGGGTTGCCAACTTGGAGAATCCTTCTACAATTCTATTATAGTATCCTATTAACCCCAAGAAGTTCTAATTTCTATTACCATCTTCGGTCTAGGCCATTCATTCATAGCCCTTATCTTCTTAAGATCTACAGCCAACCTATCCTTACTAATCACATGTCCCAAAAAGGTTACTTGCTTTAGCCAAAATTCACACTTCTTAAATTTGTCGTATAGTTTCTCTACCTGCAGTTTGCTTAAACACCACCCTTAAGTGCTGCTCATGATCTTCCTCACTCCTAGAGTATAATAGAATTTCATCTATGAATACAATGACAAACTTATCTAAATATTCCTTGAATACTTGGTCCGCTAGGTCCATGAAAGCCGTCGATGTATTTGTGAGTCCAAATGGCATTATTTGTAACTCATAATGCCCGTATCTAGTTCTGAACACGACCTTCTGGATGTCTTCCTCCTTGATTCTCAATTGATGGTATCTAAATCTCAAGTCTATTTTTTAGAAAACTTGAGCTCCATGCAGTTGATCAAATAGATGATCAATTCTCAGGAAGAGGGTACTTATTTTTAATGGTGACCCTATTTAGTTCTCGGTAATCTATGCATAACCGCATACTATGGTCCTTCTTCTTCACAAATAGTATAGGTACACCCCAAGGTGAGACACTCAGTCTGATGAATTTATTATCCAACAATTCTTGTGTTTGATTCTTCAATTCTTTCAGTTTTTAGGTATCATATGGTACAAGGCTTTTGATGTGAGAGTCATACTAGGCACTACATTAATGCTAAATTTAATCTCCCTTGCTGGGGGTAAACTTGGAAAGACATACAAAAATACTTCAATAAACTCTTTTAGTACCCATACTTGATCAATCTTCATCACATCTTCGGCCTCAATTGCTACTAAAGCCATCATATTCTTACCCCCACAGCTCATATGTTGGCAGCTTTGTTAACATGACCTCCAATTGGAAACTAAATTGTTCCCCTTATGATGCATGGGAGATATTGCTCATACAATAGTTCTTTGAGCCTTTCCCATATGATTACTCTTGGGTTAAGTCTAAAAACACTTAACCACCATTCGAAAGTCGAGTCTCAATAGATAGATAGTATATTTTACCTTCTTATTATCAAGAATTCCCAGTGCCTTAAACATCTTTTCCAACTCATCAACCCACTGCTCAACATCTAGTGGATCATCTACCTTAAGTCTAAACTCTCTAGCCATTTGGACAAAATGGTCCAGACTTACTTGCCTAGTAGGCCTCTCTCCAATTTCCCCATCATCTATGCTAATCTCACATTCAGCAACTGCAACTCTTGTATTTTTTGTTGTTGTTGTGCCACCAATCCTACTCGAGTATTAATGGACTCTAGCATTTGTGTAACACTGACCTTATTTTCTCTTTGTCCATGTTGAAGAGGTATGGGTGGCATCCAATTTATCAGGAGCATTAGTTCCAACTCACAAGTGTTAGTCCCATTCACTACCCACTTTCATCATATATTATCATCTTACAAATCCAACACCTAATTCATCTAAGGATCACGACTTACTTTCTATTGTTTGAAACTTATACCTATTGATCCCATCCAATTCTAAGGATCATCAAACCTAGACTTTGATACCACTTGAGCTGCAATGCCCTAAAACCCAAGAACATTATGGTCCGCCACATGTCTTCATTATGTGAAGACACGCAAAGGCTCAGACACTACAATTCTCTAAACATTAACCTTCAAGTATTCTTAACGATAATTAAACTCCTCAAATTATTACTGTAGAAGCATTTATGAACTCAAATATTCTAACAACTTTTGAAGGAAACATATGTCTCTAATACATAAATTCATATTCAATCTCCTCAATTAAATATAGTAGAAGCTTTCAACAACTTAAATAAATAACAGTCTAAAAATCACAATCACAAGAATATACAATATCTCTCCTTTCTCCTCATTAGAATACTACTTATCATAGTATACATATTCCACATTCTCCTTAGTATCCTGATTGGTCTCTATTAGGGTTTCATCATACCTTACGATTTCTCCTATGTCACCTACAACTAAAAAAGTTCTCAAGAGGGTAAGCTAATGCTTAGCACTATGTATACCTACACACACACATACATGTCATGATGGAAACAATAACACATACATGATGCAACAAAGTATTCATACACATGCTACTTATCTTTCACATCAATTTACCAATATACAGTCTCATTATTACATTCATCATACATCCTTCCACATACCCACACAATCCTTCCACAAACAATATATATACATATATATATGACAAAGGGTATTCCCCTTTGTCCATGAGTCTATTCCATACATAATATTATATATATATGTGACAATGGATATTCTCCACTGTCTATGAATTCATGAGTCATTTCACAACATCCTTCTACATACTACCTAAATCATCTCGGTACACAACTCCACTAAGAACAACATCACATATCGATCATCAGGGTGCTACCCTAAGAACACTAACCTACACTCGGTTTCTTGGAGCTAGCAATTCACAAACACAAGTGCAATCAATCATATTCATCATTCAACATTATTAGTCCACATGCATTTCTAAACTAACAAGCACAAAACAACAACATGGTATACACGTATTTGGATTGCAAAAGTTTGATTTCTTCCCACTTCTACAATCTCACAAATTCTCCAAACCTATACATAATCTCAATCACATAATCTTATAACCATATCTTAACACATTAAAATGAAATAGATGCATTTCAACTCAACACGACCATGTTGGAGGCTGTGTAACTTGACATAGGATAGTACACAGTTGTGTCAGAGGCTGTGTACCTTTCTGTTTGTTTTATAGTTTGACATGGGGTGAAACATGGCTGTGCTGGGAGACCGTGTATCTTTTTGTATAGTTTGAGTTTAACACGGGACAAGACACGACCATGTTGGGAGGTCGTGTGTGAGGATCTAAACTTAAGCAATAATGTTAAAATTAAAAATAGTATTATATTATATATATATATATATATATATATATATATATATATGTATGTGTGTAAGGTAAAATGAATGTGTGTGTGTATATATATATATATATATATATATATATATATGTTATATGCTAAAAATAAAGTAAAATATATAAAATAATAATAATAATAATATGAATTATATGATATATATATATACATATATGGAATATATAAATATGTAAAAAAAATGTACACATTATATTATATTATAGCTAAAAAAGAAAAAAAAAAAGAGAGGAAGGAAAAAAAAATGCAGAACAACACTCTCATTCAATGTCAGCAAAATTAAGTAATATTAATATATATATATATATATATATTGACATTAGAATAGAGAGAGAAGATAAAACAAATCATCAAAAATTAGAAAAAAAAAAAAAAAAAAAAAAGAAACCAAAACTCTCTCCATTTCATCCGAATTTTCTAGGCAAATTGAAATTGAAATTTTCAACATGCAATCATCAGGATAGGAAGAAGAACAAGATTGAAGTAGGATGCAACAAGAATTTGAAGAAATTGAAGAAAAAAAATCAAATTAAATAGGGAGGATTTTGTCTGTTCGTTCGAAGGGGTTAGGGTAAATCTGCTGCTAGGCCAAGCTAGGGTTAAGGTTTTGGGTGGGAGAGGATTCCGGCCGACATAGTGGTTGCTGGCTTTGGTGCCCGGAGGCCGGTGAACAGAGCAGCCCCCGGTAACGCCCGAAACTTTCTATTTTGTTAAAACTATCAAATGTTGATTAAAAATTATGATTTTTGGTATTCTGGCATAATTTTTCATGAATATTAATTTAATAATTTTATTTTTCTGAAATTTGATTGAAAAAATATGTGGTCCTTAAGAAATGCTCTGTTCTGGTCGTAAATCAAATTGGAAACTAAATAGGTCAAATGATGTATTTTTTATGTAATTTTTAGTATATAAGATCCTTATATGATTTATTAGATCACCAAATCAACAATTGTTCAGATTGGAGTCGTTTTATATTTTTAGTGAAATTTTCAAGCTAATTACCCTGTTCTGGCCGAATTAAATCCTTAGCAAAATTAGAGAATTTGATTTGATTAGTTGAATTTGATGTTCACTTGAGGTTCATTGTAGCATAATATGATTTTAAGAAGCTTGGGTTAGTTACGAAACAAAAAACGGAAGTGTTCGGTGCAAGATCGTGATAATTTAGAACCATACGATACAATATAGAATCATATCAAAATTTAATTACATTAATATATAATAGAGCATAGTATACCCATATGTATATGAATTAGAAATTGTAGGAAAATGGTGGATTATACAAGGTTAAGATGGAATTTAGGGGTTTGGAATACTGAATTAGCAATGTAGGGTTCAATATAGTGAATGAGGTAATATTGATTGGTATACTGATGATTCAAGTGTTTCTGTTGAGTAAGGAGGGCAAAGGAATTTGCCCGGTGCGACTGTTTGGATTGGCATACATTGTTTCAGGTGAGTACCCCCTTAACTCCTCTCTTGGGTACAAGTGGTTGATAATGTAGACTACTTGTTGTTGGCTGAAATTACCTTGTATGATCACTTACTGTGATCAATGCAGGAGGATTGTTGAATTACATTAGTTTGCTGATAGCTGGTTGTGTGTCATGATATGGTTGGATTATGAGGAAAAAAAAAAGAAGGGAAAATTCTAGAAAATCCTAGAATGAGAGTTGGGTGCGAGATTTGATTATACTATTCCTGATTGTATGTGATGCAATGAACTTAAATTATTGAATGCTTAATGATTGTGATGTAATGCTGGGTTATTTTTAGCTTATTAGATGGGGTTTATATGACTGGTTGAGTTCATACTATTGTTGTCTTAGTAACAATGAAATATCTAAATAGATAATAAAATGGGATTTAGGCTATAAGTACCTACTAACCTAAAACACTTAATGTAAGAAAAGTCATGTTCCCTGCCTAGTAAGTTTGTGGTACGACCTTTGAGTTGACCAGGATGGGTTTGAGGTACGGTCAATGGATTGGCCCGGTTTAGTGACCTATGGGGATCTGGTCACCCCTTTTGTTCGAGGCAGGTGAAAGGCGAGCTGAATGTTTCTAACTAAAAGGAGTATGTAAGGATGTCTTAACTGGTTGAGAAAACATTAAGTTTTGAAAAGTACATGAGGGTAGTTTATCTACCAGTTGACAGGCTTTGCCTGGGTTAATTGAAAAATATTTATGACCCGTGAGTAAACATGAGTGATTGAAATGGTCTCCAATGAAAAGGTTATGAGTTTAGCAAAATGGAATTATATGGAAAATATCATTAAGTAAGATCATGGTGATGTTAAAATGTAATAAATTGAATTGGGTTTCTTACGAGTATAACTTGAGTTGAAAATTTGCTTGCTTGAGTAATCACTTCGAGGTATTTGATAATATTATTGATTACTATTATGTGATTTTGTTGTTTGTTTTTGCTGGGTTGCTTGATTTTATACTCACTTTGCTTCTTAAGAAGCTGAGGGGTTAGTGTTTTTGCTAACCTCAGGTACAGGTACTGAAGAATAAGTTGTTGGAGACTCGGGTTTTTGGAGAGCATCAATAGAGGCAAAGAAGCCCTTAGTTCCATTTTGGAACCTCTGTTATTTGTAATAAGATCTATAGGTGTTAATCTTCATATTGTAATGTAAATATTTGTGTGTATAAGGTTGGATTTGTAATTTTTTGGGCCACTTAAGGCTATAGGATTAATCATGGGCTATGCCTACTTACCGAGAATGTAGATCCTAATGGTATATATATGATGTATGATATGACAGGAGATTTTAAATACATGTGTTTAGATATGATGTGGATATGAAATGATAGCGTTGTTAGCGTCATTTTACAGGACGTTTATAAAATTACATACAGGTTGGAGTTACAGGTTCAATATTAGCAAAATTTGCCTTATCTCTAATTCAGAGACGGCATAGCAACCCACTTACAGGTACCAAGGATAGTTACAGGAATTTTTGGAACAGGTTCAAGAATCAGACCTAGTAGGTGGGTCGCTACACTATGTATCTTTCTATTCCTCGCAAACTCTCTTTTTCCAATTCAAATTTCTAAATTCTTTCTAACCCTAACTTAGTTTTCTAAATAAATTTGTCGAATTGACTCCAATTTATGCTATCTATATCATATTACAAAGGATTTTGTACTTACTTGATTAGATTGCAACTTATATCCTCGGACCGTTCATTCCTATGCTTGTTTCGCCTCATTCTTTGTCCTTAATCCTATTCAGATATCGCCAACTCATCTTAGTGTTACGAAATCACAATCATATACATGTATCTAATGATTGAAATCCTTACCTAGTTGAATGGATCCATTCCCTACCAATTTTCCTTTCGGATTGCTCTAGGGTTCTTGAGAGTATTTTTCTCTAGAATGTCATTAGGGTTTTGTAACAAGTGCGGGAAAAGAGTTAACTTAGGTCAAAAGAGGGTTTATATATTTAGGCCATGAATTGGCCACTTTGCCCCCAACCTTTTCAGATTAATTACCTCTTTAACCTTAGCTCGGATTTTAAATAAAAGGTAATTATATATATATATACTTAACAAAGTATTTGCAGTTTGAGTAAACACATGGTCATTTGATGTGGAAAAAAAAAAATGGAGAGATTGATTGTTGAAAAGAAACGAAAGGAAATACAGGAGGTAGTGATAATAGAACCAACAAGGCCTGATCGGGAGATTGAGAGTGCTACAATAGAGGTGGAGATTGTAAATGAAAAAAGAAAAAAAAATTATTAATGTTATTGAAGTGGAAGTTGATGAGAGACGAAAGTCAGTTGATAATGAATTAGTGATGAAATTCCTAGAACCTTAAAGAAAATGTTAGAGCTAAAGGACGAGGATTTTGTAATGATTAAAAATCTACAAATCAAGAATAGCCATTCTTGGCACCAGGACAGCATTCACTAAATTGGATAGGTGCTCTTACTTTCTTACCTTTTTATGACAGTTTCTCCCTTAATCAATCCAAAGATTATTATAAAAATTATTATTCATTTAATATTATATTAGACTATTAAAATTTTTGTAAACTAGTGATATAGACGTTGATCTCCTAATGGAATGGATTGAATTTAACCCTCCTCTTTTCTATTATAGTCACATACAAAAATAAATAAAGCGGTTTAGACTACTTTTAACACTTTTTTTTTTTAATTGAGAAATAGTTTTCTTTCAATCTTGTTCTTATCAATCTTGGAAGAGATATCATGTCTTAATTCATGTTTCATATAAAATTAGGGAACATTCTTCATAATTATTCTCCTAAGTCGTATCTATTAAAATCAACCCATACTTTGTTCATACACCCATGAAAACCCTAAAGTCGTTCTTTTTATAATTCTCGTATGGTCACTTATAGAAAGAGCTAAAAACATGAAAAGAAGAAAGGTATAAGAAAAATACTAGACCGATAACTATATAGTTAATAGTTATGCCTTTGATGTGGCATATCATCAGCACATAATACAGTCCGAATGATAGTTAATTTCAGTGGCCTGTCAGGCGTTCATAACAATTTAGACAAAGAAGAGAGGTTTTTGTCAAATTTGATATTTTTCTCTTTAGTATACCTTTTGAAAGTAAAAAAGAGAACCATACTATTCCATATATCTACCTCTCTAAGGCTTCTCTAGTACCGTAGATAGATAGGCTTCATCTTTTGATGTAGGAGAGATTGCTCATTGGGTTAGGTTTCTGTCGGTTGGGTTTTTTTTTTTTTTGTTCACCGGTAGTTTTGACAATTTTTTCATCATTACTTTTTTCTTTTGATCTTAATGCTAAAGTTCACATTAGGTGTACTAAATGTTAAAAACAAAAATATAGATACACAATGTGTAAAAGTGTGAAAACTCAAGCACATACAATAGAATTTACTTTTTTATACATTTATTTTTTCATAAATTATATAATTAATTTCGGAAATTGTGAAGGTCCTTAATAAATACCATAGCGTACTAGTTCACTTCGTCTAAAGTTCTCCACACACTTTTCTTTTCCATTTATTATGTAATCAATCTAAAAAAAAAAAAGTTTTGTCATCATTGTTTTAATTATTCTTAACACAAGTACCCAAACCTATTTTAAAAAATTAGAAAAAAAAAAAAGTTTGTGTATTGACAATTGCACAATGGTACATGTCAACGGTAAAAGAAAAGGATTTTCACATTTCCATACACTTGATTTTTTTTTTTTCCAAGTGTATAACCAAACTCCAAACGTGAAAAATTGACCTTGTGACATCTGTGTAAGTGCAGCTGTTGCTGCGAACCTCGCCTTCTTATCGAGCCCAATGAGATCAAAGAAATTCCTAAAATTGAAAGTCTTGGTTATAGTACTTGGTGTCAAGCTGATGGTGAAGACAATGAAAATGAGAAGAATCAATTAATTAACTTTCATTAGGTAATATATGTTACATATATGTAAAAGTGTGTGTATGTATCAATTATGTTTAGACATGTGGCAATTTTTCTAGACACTATCTATTATCACGGTCATGTGTGGTATTTATACACGACATGTGTATGTATATATTATTAATGAATCTTTTCTTGACTAACTTCTTCCAAGGTTTCTTGATTGGTGAATTTTCAAAAGAATTTGGTGTTACTTTATTTGTACTACTACTTCCTTGTAGCACCCACTTGTTGAATAACAAAGAAATTTTAACGACATATGCAAAGGAAGTGAGAATTTCATTCTCATTTCATGAGAATGTCACCTAATCTCAATTAGTTATGGCAATAATTGATTTTTGAATTTTGTTATCCAATTTGTAGTAAAGTTATATATGATGAGTTTTATATAATTATGTTATTTTTCTTCTTTTTTAATTAAATCAAGATTAATTAATTAATTTTATAATGTGTGTGAATCTCCAATCAATCCACAACTTTGATAAGAAAACAAAAACTTTTTTGTTTTTTTTTTTAATTTATAGTTCCAAACATGAAGTACAGAACACTATATATTCCTATATGATATGGTCTCTGACGTTACTACTTATGTTGACCTTGACACAAGGAATGATGACCATGAAACAAAAGAAAATGTTGTTAAGTTCTCTAAATTAGTTTTGATGTTAACAAAAAAGGAATAATGTGTAACATATGGTTAAGCTTGTCAGAAGTTTTTTCAGAAGATAGTACGTAAATTTTTCTAAATTGAACAAAGAGACAGAAGCTTGTTCAGAACCTTCAAAAGCGTTATACAAACTATTTTTGTTCTAACAGAAGGTATTTCAGAAGTTGTATAGTGTATCCGTAGTTCTCGTGTTAACCTTTTAGAAGCACTTTCAGAACCTTCATAACAGGAGAACAGTTGACAGGTTTGTTTCAAAAGTACTTTTAGAACCTTCCATGCCTATCACGAATTTTTTTCCAAATTTCTCTCTAATTTTTGTATCAATGGTTTTTAATAAATTTTAAGGCCTAGCTCCACGTGTCAAGTATATTTGAGTAATATACTTGATGTGTTTTACTAAAGTTGAATTTTATATCATGGGGTTTTTAATTTACATAAAGTTTTTACAAGATTTTATTCAAAGATTTTATTTTATGATAAAGTGAGATCATATAAGATTTACAGGTTTCATCAAGATTTAAATCTAGATATTTATGCTATATTTTGGGAGATCCATCAGTTACAAAGATAAGGATAAGAAATATAGTTGTTACATAAAGATATGGTTCCACAATATATGGGATATCAAGATAAAGTTCCATAATGTGAGGGATATCTTCAACAAACTTGATGCAAGGAATATCTCCAAAGAAGATCTCGGTCAAACTGATTTATCCAAGCTTATCCTCATCAAAAATATCACGGAATGCAGATCCTCTCCAACAAGTTCAACTTATTTTTGAAATACCAAAATTTCAAAATAAATTCAAGCTTGTCACGTGGAACTCCATGAACGTTACATCCTCCAACAAAGTAATTGTTATGATTCTCTTCATAAAAGGAGTGTTCAATTCAAATAAAAAAGAGAGAACGTTCTTCTGAAAAAGCACACGAAAAAGAAAAAGCTCATATATCTTTAAGCGCAATTTTTATTTTACATATACATGTTATCCAATTTATAGAGAAAATTTGACATTCCTCAATGTTATTGTAATTCCTTTCTTGTATAAGGAATTAATAGTTGTTTCATCACTGTAGTTTGAGTGATTAGCTTAGTGAAGAAGCTAGAAAGACTCAGCAGTTATACTTCGCCTTGATAAGGCTTATTTTGTATACTTTCAATTTGATTGATATAGTGAAACACAACCAGTAAAGACAATCGGGACCCCGGCGTGGAGCTGGAAGAGAGGACTGACGCTCCAGGCGGAACTTTTATAAATCTCTGAGCGTTCTATTATTCTTTACTCATTTTATTTATTGCACATTATTATTTTTTGTTGCTCACGTCATTTCATTAGTCAAGAGACTTTGAATGATTTGCAAAAATTGAAATTTTAAGTTATTAATCAATTTACCCCCCTCTTGATTAATCTAATTGGGACCAACAATTAGTATCAGAGCAGGACTCATCTATTTTGAGTGATCCAAAATGGTTGAAAATAATGTTGCAATTAATCGAGCTCCTTACTTCGATGGCTCAAACTTCTCATATTGGAAGATGCGTATGGAAACTTATATTAAAGCTAATGATTATGATTCATGGCAGGTCATTTCACTTGGGACAATGTGATCACCTTGAACGGAAATTCGACCTTGTCAGATTCCGAGAAGAAGATTATCGAGAAGAACAACAAAGCAAAAAATTTGTTACTGACTACTATTGCTCCATCAGAGTTCTATTTGATATCATCGTGTGCAAGTGCAAAGGAGATTTGGGATATCCTATTCGATACATATGAAGGGACTGATACCATCAAGGAAACCAAGATAAATGCTTTAATTCAACAGTATGAATTATTTAAGTTTAAGTCTAATGAAGATGTCAAAGATGCTTTTAACAGGTTTACAGCTATTACAAATGAGCTTGCATCACTTGGAAAGAAACTTCCAAATCTTGATCCTGTGAGGAAAATGCTGAGGATATTGCCACCATCTTGGGATGCAAAGAAAACTGCTATAGAAGAAGCTCAAGACCTAACAAGCTAACTCTCAGTCAATTGAGAGAAAAGCTCATGGCATATGAGTCTCACATAAAAACCACACAAAGAGGAGAAGACGGCACCAAAGGAATTGCGTTTAAAGTCAAGGAAATAAAGCAAAATGAAACTGAAACAGATGATAGCGATGATGAGAAAGAAGAGGACATCAGTCTTCTAGCACGTAAACTCAATAGACTGCTCAAGAAGCAAAGAGGTAAGAAATTTAGTGTTTTCAAGAAAAGTATTGAATATAAGCATAATGATGTAGGAAAAGCTTATAAGGAGAAAGAAAAGAAGAAAGAGAAAAGGGAGATTCAATGTTATGAATGCAAAAAGCCAGGACACATCAAATATGAATGTCCAACGCTGATCAAGAAAATGGAAAATTATAAAAAGAAAAGTTGTGCAATGCTAGCAACGTAAAGTGATTTAGAGGACATAGAAACAAATTCAGAAGATTCAGAAGAAGAAGAGGATGAGGCAAATCTTTGTCTAATGGCTAGTTCTGAGGTACACTCTGAATCTGATGAAGATGTAACTAATACTGACATGCTAGTAGAAATGAGTAAGCTATTAAAGGCACTAAAAAGGGCTAATACAAGATTAGCTAAGTATGAAAACAAAATAAAAGCTCTTAAGAATGAAAAGGAAGTAGTAAAGCAAACAAATACTTTACTTGCTGGTGAAAATGATATCTTGAAACAAGAAAATGAATCCATGCATGTGAGTATTGAAAAATTAAGAATAGAAAATCATCTACTTGAAGAAGAAACAAGTGACATGAAGGTAAAGATTGATGATCTATCCAAGTCGTTGAAAACCACCTTTAAGAAATTTGATGAAAGTGACAAGAAATTGACCATGTTAATTTCTTCACAAAGAATTTCAAATGAAAAACATGGATTAGGATATGAGCATGGTTCAAGTTCAAAATCAAATCAAAATACAGTTTTTGTTAAGGCTAAACAAGTCTTAAGTGATGAATCCAATAGCAAAAAGTACATTTCAAATACAAATAATGTTAAAAGAAGGAATACCAGAGATTTTTACAGAAGTTATTCTGACAAGATATATCCACACAATGGGTACTACAGAAGCAATACCAGAAGGTATAACAGAAGTTATACAAACCAAAATTTCAAGAAATAGGTAAATGACAGGTATAAGAATGTTAATTCTTATGCATGTTTCTTCTGTAATAAATTTGGTCATATTGAGAAATTTTGCTATTATAAGAGAAATAAGCTCAGTAGTCAACAAGTAAATCAAAGAAATCGAATGAGCTTATCTTTTAAAGGGCCCAAATTCGCTTAGGTTCCTAAAAGGACTTAATTCTTTTTATTTGTACAGGAACATGAAGCTAAAATAAGAGGTATATGGTATTTGGATAGTGGATGTTCTAGACATATGACTGGAGATGCTTCATTGTTCAATAGCATAACTTGGGAAGAAAAAGGATATGTAAAGTTTGGAGATGATAGTAGAGGTAAAATAATTGCCACTTGAACAATTTGTATGCCTACTTTTCTCATTGAAAATGTATATCTTGTGCAAGGCTTGAAACATAATCTACTTAGTATTAGTCAGTTATGTGATAAAGGATATAAAATGATTTTTTATCAAGACAAGTGCTATGCTTTTAATGAAAATGATGAAAGATTATTTGAAGGAATTAGGAAAAGAAATATCTATCTCATAAAACCAGCTGAAATCAATAATGATTGTTGTTTAATTTCTTTGAATGATCATGTTTTTGCTTGGCATAAACGACTAGGACACGTTAATTTTAATCATTTAGAAAAATTATCTAAAAAGGATATTATTAAAGGATTACCTAAGATAAATATTAAACAAGATGTGAAATGTGATACTTGCTTAAAGAATAAAATGGTTTCTGTCTCTCATAAAAGTAAAAATGTAATCTCAATTAAGAGACCACTTAAATTATTGCATCTTGATCTTTTTGGACCTACTAGAGTCTTAAGCATGGGTGGAAGCAAATATGGACTTGTTATTGTCGATGGTTTTTCAAGATACACTTGGGTTATATTCTTGCGACACAAAAGAGATACCTTTGATTCTTTTCAAAAATTTGCAAAACAAATACAAAATGAAAAGGGAGTTTCCATAATTAGTCTTCGAACTGATCATGGAACAGAATTTCAAAATACAAGTTTTTTTTAATTTTTGTGAAGAACATGGTATATCTCACAATTTCTCAGCTCCATACACTCCTCAACAAAATGGAGTAGTGGAACGCAAAAATAGAACTTTACAAGAGATGACTAGATCTATGTTAAATGAAAGTGGCATTACTAAGTATTTTTGGGCAGAAGCAGTTTCTACAGCTTGCTATATCATCAATAGAGTTTTCATTCAACCCATGACATCAAAGACTGCTTATGAGATGTTTCGACGATGTTGATTTTGACGAAGAAAAGGACTCCAATTCTAAAGCAGAAGTTAGTTCAGAACCTAAGTCAGAATCACCTACTGTTAACACTTGAGGATCTGGTTGTCCAGAACCTATTTCAGAGGCAAACACATGATGAGAGCCATGATGGGAGCCAAGCTAGAAGAGGGAATGTGGATCCTCTTGAAGTGCCACCTGGACCAATCACAAGAAATCGAGCGAAACGATTCAATGAAGCACTTAACGGGTTGATAAAGGATGTCCATGAAGTTGAAAAGGATTAGAGCAATCATGAAGTTGGAAAGGATTGGAACAACCATGGGAAGGCCCTTGCTCTTGTACAAGTCATACCGGATACGAGGTGAAGAGGGCATGTCTTTACAAGGCATGGCCGTGTAGGAGTCTGGAGGTTACACAGAATCATACACGGTCGTATACACGGTTCAAAGGCACGGCCGTGCGTGTTGTCAAGATTTCCACAGAAAGATACACGACTAGAAGTATACGGTCGTGTACATTGTCTAGATTTCCACATAATTATACACGGTCGTGTATCTCCCCGACGCCGGCCTTCATGTCTTGTTTTGTTATTTTTACGCACTTATTGAAGTGATGTCGTTTTGGGCCTTTATTTTTACAAATTGTAAACCCTAATATAAAGCTCCTAGGGTTTAGAACATTTAGAATATAGAACATACAACATTGAAAGTTTGAAAACACTTTTGAGAGAATTACTCTCTTGGTTCTTTAAAGAACTAATCTAGAACTTATCGGATTTTTCTTCTGTGGCGTTCATCCCGACTTATCAATCGGTCTTTCATCTCGATTGTGGCGTCTTCATATTATACCAAGGTTCTTGTCTCACTTATAGACAACGGGTCGCGGTTTCCACTTGAGGGTGTTTGGCATCTTAGGTAACGAATTCCGAACGTATTGGTATTGGGTTTCATCACACGTTGGCATGGTTCGTATCATTTAGGAATCCGATCAAACCGATCACGTATCAGTTTGGTATTAGAGCCTAGGTTTGTTAACACATCAGTTTGGTTTGAGGAAGGTAACATCAAAACCCTAACTCCAATCGTTCATATCAATTGTTAGTATTCAATTTCATAATATTAATTGTCTATTGAAAGTGTAGTACCTACTATTCAATTTTGTTACCAAAAAAAAAAAAAACAAGAAGAATCACGACACAAAAAAAAGGAGCGTGATCAAGAGCCAAAAAAAAAATTCGGAAAGAAAAAGAGGAAATTTACAAACCCTAGAGTTGTTTTGAATTCTACAGAAGGGAATTGGTGTAGTTTAGGTTAGTTCCAAGAGAATTGAGAAGAGGAATTGGCGAGTTGATATCATCATTGTTTGTGAGAATACACGAGTGACTGTGTGATATCATCATTTGAGCGAAACACGTAAAGGAGTGTATCGTGAGGTTTAATCATATATATATTTGTGTTAGTACTAATCTTTTCTGCAGGAACTATGTCGAGGCAACATTCTCCTGAAAGTGAGAGGGGAAGGTTTGATGCTAGGTTAGTGATTGAGGCGTTGAGGGGTGAGATGAAGAGAATGTTTCAGGAGGGAATGGAACAAATTCATGAGACGGTAGAGCAAAGACTAGAGCAATCTACAAACGTCTTCCAAAGGCGTAAGAGGGAGAGTCGTTCTATGAGAGTACAAAGGGGTGGAGATGAAATGTCGGATGATGAATTTGATGAGCCTTCTATCGGGAGTTATTGAGATAGAGGAGATAGGAATAGAGAGGATAATCAACTGAGTAGTATAAAGATGAAGATTCCTCCTTTCCAAGGGAAGAATGACCCCGAGGCATACTTAGAGTGGGAGAAGAAGGTAGAGATGGTATTTGATTGTCATAACTATAGTGGGAGAAAGAAAGTGAAACTTGCTGCCATTGAATTTTCGGATTATGCCATAGTGTGGTGGGATCAACTAATGTTGAATCGAAGAAGGAATGGCGAACCACCTATTAAGTCGTGAGAAGAGATGAAAAGGGTGATGAAGAAGCGGTTTGTACCTACGTATTACTATCGTGAATTGCACAACAAATTGCAAACTCTTAAGTAGGGAAGCCGAAGTGTGGATGAGTATTTCAAGGAGATGGAAGTTACGATGATCCGGGTGAATGTAGAGGAGGATAGAGAGGCTACCATGGCTAGATTTTTTGCTGGATTGAATAGAGAAATTCAAAATGTTGTTGAATTGTAGCATTATGTAGAATTAGAGGATATGGTTCATATGGCTATAAAGGTTGAGAACCAACACAGGCGGAAAGCTAGTGGT
Organism: Laguncularia racemosa; assembly: GCA_037954665.1. Taxonomy (NCBI): domain Eukaryota; kingdom Viridiplantae; phylum Streptophyta; class Magnoliopsida; order Myrtales; family Combretaceae; genus Laguncularia; species Laguncularia racemosa. The sequence continues at coordinate 21,900 of JBBMOL010000986.1, read as the reverse complement.
AATGCACGGTTTCAACAAGGTACTGGTTCATCCACTTGGAAGACTAACCAATGGAAGAAGGAAGAAAAGCCTTTACCTAACAAACCAAAAGGAGAGCTGAGACAAGCGGGTTCTACTCCTAGTAACCAAGGTAACCCTGATTCTTCTACTTCTAGAAATCGTGACATTAGATGTTTTAAATGCCAAGGTAAAGGCCATATTGCTAGTCAATGTCCGAATAGGCGTGTTATGATTTTGTGTGATGATGGTGAGTATGAGACTGAGGGGGATAGTGAGGAAGATGATATGCCTCCATTAGAGGACGCTAGTGATGATGAGGAGCCTGCAATAGGGAGGTTAGTGGCAGTAGTGAAGCGAGCTTTGAATGTGCAGGTGAAGGAAAAAGAGGAGGTGCAAAGAGAGAATATATTTCATACTAGATGTTATCTAGGAGATCATATTTGCAGTTTGATCATTGATGGAGGAAGTTGCACCAATGTGGTGAGTAATTTTATTGTTGAGAGGCTAGGACTCAAAACTATTAGACACCCTAGTCCATATAAATTGCAGTGATTGAATGATAGTGGTGAGACTAAGGTGAGTAAGCAAGCCTTGATTGGTTTTCGCATTGGTAGGTATGAGGATGAGGTGTTATGTGATGTAGTGCCAATGTAAGCGTGTCATGTGTTGTTGGGGAGACCATGGCAATTTGATAGGAAGGTTGTTCATGATGGCTTTTCTAACAAGTATACGCTTGTTCACAAGGGGAAAAACTTTAATCTTAAACCTTTAACACCTAAACAGGTGTATGAGGATCAGTTGCAGCTACAGCAATCTTTTGCAAAACATAAGGTGAGTGAAAAACAGAGAGAGAGTGAGAGAGCAAAAGACAATGAGAAAGAAAAGGAATACAAAAGTCGAACTCAAAAGGAAAAAGAGAGGAAGGCTGGAAAGAGTGTGAGAGACCAAGTTGAAGGGAGATCAACTTTGGTGGTGAGTGAAAAGGAGAGTGCAGCCTTGCAAAAGGAGAGTTGTGTGGCAAGAGCGAGCATAGTGAGGAGAGCATTAGTGATGAAGCAACCTATGTTGTTTCTGGTTTTTAAGGAAACATGTCTGAATACTAACGAACTATCTAACTCTTTGCCTAGTGTGGTTGTGTCTATTGTGCAAGACTTTGAAGATGTCTTCCCTGAGGAGATTCCAAAGGGATTACCACCTATTCGTGGTATTGAGCATCAGATTGACCTTATACCCGGAGCATCGATTCCAAACAAGCCAGCTTATAGGAGCAAACCGGAGGAGACAAAGGAACTCCAAAGGCAGGTCGATGAATTAATGGAGAAGGGGTACGTGAGAGAAAGCATGAGTTCATGCGTAGTGCCTGTGATTTTGGTGCCTAAGAAGGATGGGTCATGGAAAATGTGTGTTGACTGCCGCGCCATCAACAACATCACGGTAAAGTATCGTCATCCCATTCCTCGCTTAGATGACATGTTAGATAAGTTACATGGGTCTAGTGTCTTTTCTAAAATTGATCTGAAAAGTGGATATCACCAAATTAGAATGAAAGAAGGTGATGAATGAAAAACCGCATTCAAAACGAAATATGGATTGTATGAGTGGTTAGTAATGCCTTTCGGTTTAACTAATGCACCTAGTACTTTTATGATACTTATGAACCATGTTTTGAGGACTTTTATTGGCAAATTTGTGGTTTTCTATTTTGATGATATTCTCATTTACAGCAAGAGTTTGGAAGACCATATATCTCACTTGAGGGATGTTTTAGGAGTACTTCGAAAGGAGCAATTATATGCTAACCTCAAGAAGTGCACTTTTTACACAGACAAACTTGTGTTTCTTGGTTTTGTTGTTAGTGCACAGGGAATATAGGTTGATGAAGAAAAGATTCGCGCGATCCAAGAATGGCCTAGTCCAACTACTGTAAGTAATGTACGGAGTTTCCATGGACTAGCGAGTTTTTACAGGAGATTTGTGAAGGATTTCAGCACCATTGCAGCACCACTTACTAAGGTAATTAAGAAAAACGTGGGGTTTAGATGGGGAGAGCAATAAGAGAAGGCCTTTCAGACGCTTAAAAATAAGCTAACTCAGGCGCCATTACTTGCTTTACCTAACTTTGCTAAAACGTTTGAAATTGAGTGTGATGCTTCAAGATTAGGTACTAGAGCAGTGCTTATGCAGGAGAGAAGACCAATTGCATTCTTTAGCGAGAAGCTAAGTGGGGCAACCTTGAATTACCCTACTTATGACAAGGAGTTATATGCATTGGTTCGAGCTCTGGAGACTTAGCAACACTATATTTGGCCAAAAGAGTTTGTGATCCACACTGATCACGAATCCTTGAAGTACTTGAAGGGGCAACACAAGCTGAACAAAAGGCATGCTCGTTGGGTGAAGTTCATCGAAACATTTCCATATGTCATCAACTACAAGCAAGGTAAAGAAAATGTCGTTGCTGATGCACTTTCTAGAAGGTATACTCTTATCTCTACTCTTAGTTCTAGATTGCTTGGTTTTGAGCACATTAAGGAATTATAGGCTGCTGATCGAGATTTTTGTGAGGAGTATGTGCATTATGAGAAGAGTGAGCATGGTAAATTTTATAAACATGAAGGATTTAGGGAGAGTAAACTATGTATTCCAATTTGTTCTTTAAGAGAATTATTAGTGAGGAAGTCTCATGGAAGAGGTTTAATGGGGCATTTTGGAGTAGCTAAAACCTTAGGGGTATTGCAGGAACACTTTTATTGGCCTCACATGAAACGAAATGTTGAGAGGATTTGTGAGCGATGTGTTACGTGTAAGCAAGTAAAATCTAGAGTCCAACCTCAAGGGCTTTATACCCCACTTCCCATTCCTCATGAGCCTTGGGTAGATATTTCCATGGATTTTGTGTTAGGATTACTCAGGTCTAGACATGGTCGGGATTCTATTTTTGTAGTTGTGGATAGATTCTCCAAGATGGCACATTTCATTCCTTATCACAAAACAGATGATGCTTGCAATATTGCTAATTTGTTCTTTAGGGAAGTTGTGAGATTACATGGTATGCCTAGAACAATTGTATCGGATAGAGATGCTAAGTTCTTAAGCTACTTCTGGAAGACCTTGTGGGCTAAGTTAGGAACTAAGTTATTGTTTTCTACTACTTGTCATCCACAGACCGATGGTCAAACTGAGGTAGTAAATTGAACTTTATCTACTTTGCTGAGGGCTGTAATTAAAAAGAATATTAAAAGTTGGGAGGATTGTTTGCCACATGTTGAATTTGCCTATAATCGTACAATGCATTCTGCTACTAAGTTTACTCCTTTTGAAATTGTGTATGGTTTTAATCCACTAACTCCTTTGGATTTATCACCTTTGCCTATTTTTGAGTATGTTAATCTAGATGGCAAGAAGAAAGCAGAATTTGTTAAACAGATCCATGAGAAGGCAAGACTAAACATTGAGCGAAGAATAAAGCAGTATGTGAAACAAGCCAACAAAGGTCGTCGACAAGCTGTCTTTAAACTTGGAGACTGGGTTTGGGTTCACATGCGTAAAGAGCGGTTTCTTGTGCAGCGTCGATCTAAACTACTTCCTAGAGGCGATGGACCATTTCAAATCCTTGAGCGCATCAATGATAATGCATACAAGATAGATTTACCCTATGAGTATCAAGTAAGTGCTACATTTAATGTTACTGATTTGAGTCCTTTTGATGCAGGCGATGATTTGAGGACAAATCCTTTTCAAGAGGAGGGGAATGATGAGAGCCATGATGGGAGCCAAGCCAGAAGAGGGAATGTGGATCTCTTGAAGTGCCACTTGGACCAATCACAAAAAATCGAGCGAAACGATTCAAGGAAGCACTTAACGGGTTGATAAAAGATGTCCATGAAGTCGAAAAGGATTGAAGCAATCATGAAGTTAGAAAGGATTGGAACAACCATGGGAAGGCCCTTGCTCTTGTACAAGTCATACCAGATACGGGGTGAAGAAGGCGTGTCTTACAAGGCACGGCCGTGTAGGAGCTGGAGGTTACACAAAATCATACACGGTCGTATACACGGTTCAAAGGCACGGCCGTGTGTGTTGTCAAGATTTCCACAGAAAGATACACGACTAGAAGTACACGGTCGTGTACATTGTCAAGATTTCCACAGAATTATACACGGCCAAAGTACACGGCCGTGTATCTCCCCGACGCCAGCCTTCATGTCTTGTTTTGTTATTTTTACGCACTTATTGAAATGATGTCATTTTGGGCCTTTATTGTTACGAATTGTAAACCATAATATAAAGCTCCTAAGGTTTAGAACATACAACATTAAAAGTTTGAAAACACTTTTGAGGGAATTCCTCTCTTGGTTCTTTAAAGAACTAATCTAGAACTTATCGGATTTTTCTTCCGCGGCATTCATCCCGACTTATCAATCGGTATTTCATCCCGATTGTGGCGTCTTCATATTATACCAAGGTTCTTGTCTTAGTTATAGACAATGGGTCGCGGTTTCCACTTAAAGGTGTTTGGCATCTTAGGTAACGAATTTCGAACGTATTGGTATTGGGTTTCGTCACACGTTGGCGTGGTTCATATCAGTTAGGAATCCGATCAAACCGATCTCGTATCAACACAGAAGGTACTTCAGAAGTTGTAAGATCTGAACAAGAAGCTTCTAGAGCTTAGAGGTATAAGTCTGCACATCCTTCTAATCAAATAATAGGTAATGTTCAATCTGGTGTTAAAACAAAAGCTAATTTACAAAATCTTGAAAATCATTTTGTGTTGTTATCCGAAATTGAACCTAGTAATATGGAAGAAGCTTTAAATGATGATAATTGGATTATCTCTATGCAAGAAAAATTAAATAAATTGCAAAGAAACAATGTATGGAACTTAGTTCCTAGACCTAGAGGAAAGTCTATAATTGGAACTAAATTGGTGTTTAAAAATAAATTAGATGAAGACGGTAAAATTATAAGCAATAAAGCAAGATTAGTAGCTAAAGGTTATTCACAAGAAGAAGGAATATATTTTGATGAAACATATGCACCTGTTGCTAGACTAGAAGCAATACGATTGATGCTTGCATATGCATCTTATAAGGATTTTAAAATTTTTCAAATGGATGTAAAAAGTGCATTTTTAAATGGTTTTATAAAGGAAGAAGTTTATGTAGAACAATCACCTGGTTTTGAAGATCCTTTCAAATCAGATTATGTTTTTAAATTAAATAAAGCACTATATGGTTTGAAACAAGCTCCAAGAGCTTGGTATGAAAGATTGAGTATGTTTTTTATCTCTAAAGGTTTTCATAGAGGAAAAGTTGACACTACTTTATCTTGAAAATTTTTTATAATGATATTTTAGTTGTACAAATATATGTGGATGATATTATCTTCGGATCTACTAAAGAATTGTTGTGTCAAGAATTTGCTGAGACCATGTAGGCATAATTTGAAGTGTCAATGATAGGAGAATTGACATTTTTTTTTTGGGCTTCAAATAAAACAAACAAAAGAAGGAATATTTGTTCATCAAGAAAAATATACAAAACAAATATTGAAGAAATTTGGATATGATGGCTGCAAAAATGTTACAACACCTATGAGTACTTCAACAAGGTTAGACTCTGACTCAAATGGACAGAAGGTAAATGAGAAACTTTATAGGAGCCTTATAGATTCTTTATTATACTTAACTGTATCAAGACCTGATATTTTGTTCAGTGTGTGTTTGTGTACTAGATTTCAAGTTGCACCAACAGAAATTCATTTATCAGTTGTAAAGCGAATTTTTAAATACCTAGTTAATACTTCAAATTTAGGCATCTGGTATCCTAAAAATCAAAATTTTGATTTAATAGGATATTCTGATGCAGATTATGCTAGTTGTAAAATTGATAGAAAAAGCACATCTGGTACTTGTCAATTCCTAGGTGATAAATTAATTTCCTAGTCTTCTAAAAAACAAAATTCTATTGCTCTATCCACAGCAAAAGCTGAATATGTTTCTATTGGTAATTGTTGTGCACAAGTTTTATGGATAAAACAACAATTGAATGATTATGGAATAAATTTTTAAACTGTGCCAATTAAATGTGACAACACGAATGCAATAAATTTGACAAAAAATCTAGTACATCATTCTAGGTCAAAGTACATAAAAATTAGACATCATTTTATTAGAGATCATGTGCATAATGGAGATATAAATGTTGAATTTGTGCCAACCGAAAATCAATTTGCAGACATTTTTACTAAACCTCTTGAAAAGGTAAAATTTGAATTTATTAGAAATGAATTGGGAATTTGTAACCCTTTTTGAATTTTTTTTCCCCGAAATTTTCAATCTTTGAAAATCTTTATATATATATAATATTTTTAAATAAAAAAACAGAAAAATGAGTTACAAGATCCAGAAAGTCTTAGTTCTTATGTTAATTTCCTATTTTGAAAACAAGTTGTAAAAGACTTCTTTTATCTTTTATGCATAGATTAAGGGGGAGTTATCCCTTTTGCTGTTAACAAAAAGGGGGAGAATGGTACCATAGAGAACTCAATGCTTTATTAATGGTTCTAAATTTTGTTTATGATGCTTTTCTGTTATGGATTCTGATGTTATGAATATATGTTTGCTTGAACATTCAAGTTATTTCTATTTTGTTTATCTAATAGTGTTTTGTTATCATCAAAAAGGGGAGAATGTTAAGTTCTCTAAATTAGTTTTGATGTTAACAAAAGAGGAATAATGTGTAACGTATGGTTAAGCTTGTCAGAAGATAGTACGTAAATTTTTCTAAATTGAACAAAGAGACAGAAGCTTGTTCAGAACCTTCAAAAGCGTTATACAGACTATTTTTGTTCTAACAAAGGTATTTCAAAGTTGTGTAGTGTATCCGTAGTTCTCGTGTTAACCTTTCAGAAGCACTTTCAGAACCTTCATAATAGGAGAACAGTTGACAGGTTTGTTTCAAGAAGTTACTTTCAGAACCTTCCATGCCTGTCACGAATTTTTTTTTTTCCCAAAATTTTTCTCTAATTTTTGTATCGATGGTTTTTAATAAAATTTCAAGGCTAGCTCCACTGTCAAGTATATTTAGGTAATATACTTGATGTGTTTTACTAAAGTTGAATTTTATATCATGGGGTTTTTAATTTACATAAAGTTTTTACAAAATTTTATTCAAAGATTTTATTTTATGATAAAGTGAAATCATATAAGATTTATAGGTTTTATCAAGATTTAAATCTAGATATTTGTGCTATATTTTGGGTGATCCAGCAGTTATAAAGATAAGGATAAGAAATATGGTTTGTTACATGAAGATATGGTTCCACAATATATGGGATATCAAGATAAGGTTACATAATAAGAGGGATATCTTCAACAAACTGATCCAAGGAATATCTCCAAAGAAGATCTCTGTGAGGACCAAAACTTAAACAATAATGTTAAAATTGAAATAATATATATATATATATATGTATATATATGTTATATGCTAAAAATAAAATAAATAAAATAAATATATATAATAATAATAATATAAAATTATATAGACATATATATATATGTAAAAAAAAATGTACATAATATATTATATTATATTATATTATATTATAACTAAAAAGAAAATAAATAAAAGGGGAAAGGGAAAAAAAACAAAAAAAAAATGCAGAACAATACCCTCAATGTCAGAAAAAGTAAGTAATATTATATATATATATAATATAGAAATTAGAATAGAGAGAAAAATCAAATCATCAAAAAAAATAGGAAAAAAAGAAACCAAAACCCTTCTCCATTTCATCCGAAAATTTTCGGGGCAATTTGAAGTTGGAATTTCCAACAGCAATCATCATGATAGGAAGAAGAACAAGATTGAAGTAGGATACAACAAGAATTTGAAGAAATTGAAGAACAAAAAATCAAATTAAGTAGGGAGAATTTTGTTTGTTTCGTTCGAAAGGGGGTAGGGTAAATCTGCTGTAGGCCAAGCTAGGGTTAAGGTTTTGGGTATGATGGGATTCCGGCCGACATAGTGGTTGCCGGATTTGGTGGCCGGAGGCCCGGTGAACGGAGCAGCCCCCGGTAACGCCCGACAACTTCCTATTTTTGTTAAAAATATCAATTTTTGATGAAAAAATTTTATTTTTCGGTATTCTAGCAAAATTTTGTATGAATATTAATGTGGTAATTTTATTTTTCTGAAATTTGATTCGAAAAATGTGTTTCCTTAAGAAATGCTCTGTTCTGGTCGTAAATTAAATTTGGGGAAACTAAATAGGTCAAATGATGTAGTTTGGATTTAATTTTTAGTATGAAAGATCCTTATATGATTATTAGATCACCAAATCAATAATGGTTCAGATTGGAGTCGTTTTCTATTTTTAGTAAATTTTTCAAGCTAATTACCCTGTTCTGGCCGAATTAAATCCTTAGCAAAATTAGAGAATTTGATTTGATTAGTTGAATGGCAATGTTCAGTTGAGGTTCATTGAAGCATGATATGATTTTGAGAAGCTTGGGTTAGTTACGAAACAAAAACGGGAGTGTTCGGTGCAAGATTATGATAAATTGAACCATACGATTCAATATAGAATCATGTCGAAATTTAATTACATTAATATATAATAGAGCGTAATAAACCCATAGTATATGAATTAGAAGTTGTTGGAAATGGTGGATTATACGGGTTTAGGATGGAATTTAAGGGGTTTTGAATACTGAATTAGCAATTTTAGGGTTCAATAGAGCGAATGAGGTAACATTGATTGGTATAACTGATGATTCAGGTATTTCTATTGAGTAGGGAGGACAAAGGGACTTGGCTGGTGCGACTGTTTGGATTGGCATATATTGTTTCAGGTGAGTACTCCCTTAACTTTTCTCTTGGGTACAAGTTGGTTGATAATGTAGACTACTTGTTGTTGGCTGAAATTACCCTGTAACGATCACTTACTGTGATCAATTTCAGGAGGAATTGTTGAATTATATTGGTTTATTGATGGCTGTTATAAAGTCATTGATATGATTGATTATGAGAAAAAAGGGAACATTCTAGAAAATCCTAGAATGAGAGTTGGTTGCGGGATTTGATTATACTATTCCTGATTGTATGTGATGTAATGAACTTAAACTATCGAATGCTTAATGATTGTGATGTAATGCTGGTTATTTTTAGCTTATTAAATGGGGTTATTATGACTGGTTGAGTTCATACTATTGTTGTCTTGGTAACGATGAAATATCTAACTTGGATAATAAAATGGGAGTAGGCTACAAGTACCTACTAACCTAAAAACACTTAATGTAAGAAAAGTCCTGTTCCTGCCTAGTAAGTTTGTGGTACGACCTTTGAGTCGACCCGGATGGGTTTTGAGGCATGGTCGACGGACCGGCCCGGTTTAGTGACCTATGGGGACTGGTCACCCCTTTTGTTTGAGGCAGGTGAAAGGCGAGCCCGAATATTTCTAACTAAAAAGAGTATATAAGGATGTCTTAATTGGTTGAGAAAACATTAAGTTTTGAAAAGTACATGAGGGTTAGTTTATCTACCAGTTGACATGTTTTTGCCTGGATTAATTGAAAAATATTTGTGACCTGTGAGTAAACAGGAGTGATGAAATGGTCTCCAATGAAAAGGTTGTGAGTATAACTTGTAGTTGAAAACTTGCTTGCTTGAGTAATCACTTCGAGGTATTTGATAATATTGTTGATTACTAATATGTGATTTTGTTATTTGTTTTTTATTGTGTTGCTTGATTTTATACTCACTTTGCTTCTTAAGAGCTGAGGGGTTAGTGTTTTTGCTAACCTCAGGTACAGGTACGAAGAATAAGTTGTGGAGACTCGGGTTTTTAGAGAGCGTCAATAGAGACAAAGAAGCCCTTAGTTTCATTTTGGAACCTCTGTTATTTGTAATAAGATCTATAGGTGTTAATCTTCAGATTGTAATGTAAATATTTTGTGTGTATAAGGTTGGATTTGAAATCTTTTGAGCCACTAAGGCTACAGGATCAATCTAGGCTATGCCTACTTACCGGGAATGCAGATCCCGATGATAATATATATATATATGAATGTATGATGTGACAGGAGATTTTAAGTACATGTGTTTAGATATGATGTGGATATGAAATGATAAGCGCTGTTAGCGCATTTTACAAGACGTTTATAAAATTTCATACAGGTTGGAGTTCAGGTTCAATATTAGCAGAATTTGCCTATATCTCTAATTCAGAGACGGCATAGCAACCTATCTACAGGTACCAAGGATAGTTACAGGAATTTTGGAACAGGTTCAAGATCAGACCTAGTAGGTGGGTCGCTACAGGGTGGTATCAGAAGCTTAGGTTTAAGCATTATGATTAAACCCGTGTGAGCTTGTGTGGGTAGTTAGGATGAATGAAGACTTTAAGTTGTGTTAATTGATTAACTTACCAAATTGTGTTGTATTTGTGTATTGTGGAATACAAATTCTTGTTTAAGAAGTTTAAGTGTTTGATTTCTGATTCAAGTGTACTTATTTATGTAGATTTGATTGCAGTAAATGGAATGTGAAGAGGTCGAGGCAGAGTAGAGGTAGGAGGACCAGAATATGGTCCCTCATGATCAGCAAGAGGATTCACCTCCACCACCTCCACCACCCCCCACCACCTCCACCGCCAGCTCCACAGAATCCAATGGAGCGATGGTTGCTGCAATGCAAGCTTGGGCTGAAGTTATGGCCGCGGGATCAGGTGGGGATAACTAGCCAGGGTACAAAGAATTGTAAAGCCCTTTGATGGTAAGAGTCTAGACCCACTACAGCTGTGAATTGGATAAACTCCATAGAAAGAGCTTTCCAGTACATGATGTTCCCGAGGATAAAAAGGTAGACTATGCTGCAGTGCTATTAGAAGATACTGCACATGATTGGTGGGTATCACAGAAGGAGCTGATGAAGCTCCAATTAACTTGGCCAGCATTTAAGGATGTTTTCTTGATCAACATTTTCCCTCATGTGTACAAGATAAAATGAGGGAAAAGTTTTATGAATTAAAGCAGAAAGGTAGAAGCATAATGGGAGTATGAGCGAGGTTTAGCAGATTGTTGAAATTCGCTCCATTGGCTATCAGAATGATGAAGAGGTAAAAGCTGATAAATTTCGTGCGGGGCTGGATATCATATTTTTCTAGGCAGAGCTGGAAAAGAAGTAAGTTGTGACTTATGTGGAGAATTGTGAATGAAGCTCGTATACTGGAACAGGTGAGGGATATGAAGGTATGGAGGGTCCTTCACACAAAAGAAAGGATGGAGGTAGTTTTGGGCAAAAATGGAGTAAGGATAAAGGAAAAGCAAAGAAGCAGTATCAGCCACCAGTTCGACCTCAAAGGAATCAAACTTATACTATAGTGTGCTGGAAGTGTAAGGGCAATCACAAGGCTAATGAATGTCCTCAGCTGAGAGGAAAATGTTATAGATGTGGGGTAGAATGGACCACATTGCTAGGCAATGTCAGAATCTAAGGACCTCCAATGTTACACCTGTGACAGTTTGGTCATACTTCCCATAATTGTCGGGGTAGGAGTGAGGGAGGATCAGCAGACTCAAGCTCAGACTCAGGCCCCAGCACCTAGGCATGATCTAAATCCTAGGAGGGGTAGACCGCGACCTCAACTCAGGCACGAGTCCTTTGCTATACAACAGACAGAGCCAACTAATGTGGATGATGTAGTAGCAGGTAAGACTACTAAACTTATCTGATAGTTTGATGGGTAAATAGTTGTAATGTAAATGAACCTATATATCTATATAAATATGTATATGTGTGTGAATTTTGATGTGTATGGGATGCTGATGCTTGTTATGAATTGAGGAATTGAATAATGAATGAATCTATATGTTAATATAAATGTGTGTGTAGACATGAATTTACATGTGTACATATGTAAAATAATTGTATCTGCTTAGGGGTTAAACAAATTGTATTAGTGAATATATGCCTATAAGTACGTGTAAGTGCATTTATGCAAATGTGAATATATAGATGTGTTTATGGGTATATACGTGAAGTAATTAATATGTAGATGTGACTATGCTTAACTTTTCATTGAGTATGATGTTAACAATAATTGCTAGAAATGGAATGTGATGTGTTTGATGATTTCAAGTGTGATTCGATTAGATGATAATCCCCGCTTATGCCTTGTTTGACACTGGAGCAACCATTCTTATGTCGCTGAAGATTGGGTGAGACGGAACATGGCTCCAGTGAAGAGTTTGAAATGTGAATATGTGGTAAGTACTCCTTCTGGAGGGAAAGGATAGCAAGTTATCAATTGGAGAATGGTATTGTGGTGATTGAAAGGCGGCAATTGCCAGCTGATTTGGTTATTCTTAATATGAAAGGGTATGATGTTATCCTTGGCATGGATTGGCTGGCCAAGTATAAGGTGCATCTAAATTGTCGGGATAAAGTAGCAGAGTTTTGTCTACCAGATGAGGAAGCATTCAGTTTCAGAGGGAGTATAAGGCGATCAATACCAAAGATCAAAGCAGCTAACAAAGCCAAGAAATTATTGAAGAAAGGATGATATGGGATATTTGGCTTCAGTGGTAGATGCACCAATTGAAAGAGAAGAGACTGGAGGATATCCCAGTTGTATGTGAATTCCCAAAAATATTTACTGAGGAATTGCCAGGCTTACCCCCAGATAGAGAAGTTGAATTCGGCATTGAGGTAATGCCAGGTACGAAACTGTATCCAAAGCTCCTTATCGGTATGGCTCCTGTAAATTGATGGAGTTGAAAAAGCAGTTGCAGGAATTATTGGATAAGGGTTTCATAAGGCCTAGTATGTCACCTTGGGGTGCACCGGGTGATTTGTGAAAAAGAAAATGGTAGTCTACGTTGTGTATAGATTACCGTGAGTTGAATAAGGTAACCATCAAGAATAAATATCCTTTACCCCGAATTGATGACTTATTGATCAGTTGAAAGGAGCAGCTGTGTTCTCGAAGATTGATCGGGCAATCTGGATATCATCAATTGAAGGTGAAGGGGGTTGACATACCAATGACTGCATTCGAACCGGGGTATGGTCACTATGAATTTTTGGTGATGCCTTTTGGTTTACAAAAGCCCAGCTGCTTTATGGAAAATGATGAATAGGGTATTTAAAGAATTTTTGGGAAAATGACTTTGTGGTTATATTCATTGAGGGAAAACTTGATCTATTCTAAAGATACGAGGAGCACGCTAAGCATTTTAAGAAAGGGTTGCAAACTCTACAGGAAAAACAGTTGGTATGCTAAGTTGAAGAAATGTGATTTTTGGCTGGGACCAGATTGCATTCTTAGGCCATATTGTGTCAGGTTCGGAATATTTTGTAGACCCCTGCAAAGGTTCAGGCCATCACAGAGGGGAAACCTCCTACCACAGTCGGGGAGGTAAGAAGTTTTTTTGGTATGGCAGGATATTACGGGAAAAATTTTGGGTGAAAGACTTTCAAAATAGCTGTACCCTAACTCATTGATGAGGAAAGGAGTAAAATTTGAAGGACAGCCCCCCAATTTTGTGAGCAAAGTTTTCAGGAATTAAAGAGAGGTTAGTTTCAGCTCCTATTTTGGCCATTCCTAGGGGAACAGGTGGTATGCTATATATTGTGATGCCTCCAGTTTGGATTAGGGTGTGTATTGATGCAGGATGACAAAGTTATAGCATAGCTTCCCTTCATTTGGGAAACCATATGACAAAATTATCCTACTCATGATTTGGATTGGCTGCTATATAATTGCTTCTTAAAAATTGGAGACATTTTTTTGAATGGTGATAAATGTGATGTATATACTGTCATAAGATGTTTGAAATACATCCTTACTCAAAAAGAAGTTGAACATGCGACAAAGGAGAGGGTTTTGGAAAATTGATGAAGACTATGATCTAGCCATTCACTATCATCTGGTAAAGCTAATGTAGGTTGCTGATGCGTTAAAAAAGGAAACAGGTAGCAATCTGGCTACTTAATCACTGATAGAGTGGAAATGTGGAGGATTTAAGCAGTTAGTTAAAATTATAGGCCAGGATTGGAATCTAGATTAAATAGTTTGAGTATTCAACCTACTTTGGGAAAGTTTCAGATTCGGGAAGCACAGCTAACTGATGAGGACGGGAAAAAAAGTCAGGAAAAATATGATTAGAATCCCGCCCTTTATATGTGATTGAGACAGGAGTATTAAGATTAAAAGGGTAGTTTTAAATGTGTACCGCAATAGAGAAATCAAAAAAAGGCAATTCTAGATGAGGCTCAACTCCCAAAATTTATACAAACCACCCAGGTGCAATAAGATGTACAGGGATGTGAAATCATGTAATTTGGGGCCAGGGATGAAGAAAACATTGCAAAAAAAGTAGCAAAATGTAGGGACTTGCCAAAAAGTTAAAGCAGAGCATCAAAAACCGGAGGGTTATTACAACCCCCCTCCATTCCTGAAATGGAAGTTGGAGCAGATTTCCATGGATTTTGTTATAGGATTACCGGGCCGGGAAACAGCATAATGCTATTTGGGTAATCGTTGATTTGGCTGACTAAAACAGCCCATTTCCTTCCAATTCAACAAGCATGCCACTATCTCAGCTTAGCAGCGTTATATATTAAGGGAAAAAGTGCATTACATGGAGTACCCGTTCTATTGTTTTGACAGAGATCCCAGGTTTATTTCTAGAAATTTTTGGGAAACCCTACCCGGAAGCTATGGGCACCAAATTGAAAGTTCAGTACAGCTTTTTCATCCTCAGGGCGATGGTCAAACAAGAGAACATACAGACACTTGAGGATATGTTGAGAGCATGTGTTTTGGAGTTTGGTGGTAATTGGATGAACATTTGCCACTTAAACGAGTTTGCATATAATAACACTATCATAGTCTTACGATGGCCCCCAAAGAAGCCCTATATGGAAGAAAATGTAGATCCCCCTTATATTGGGATGAGATTGGAGAAAAAAGTAGTGGCCAGGAAATGCTCCAGCAGCTGAAGGGGTAAATTTTAGGTGAAAAAGGGCCCGAATGCAAACAGCACAAAGTAGACAGAAAAGTTATGCGATAAATAGAAAAACATTAAGTTTCAAGTTGGAGACTTTGTTTCTTGAAAGTATCACCTAAGAGGGGGCAGGAATTTGGAGTAAAAGGGAAGTTGAGACCTCGTTATATTTGGGCCATACCAGATTCAGAGGAGGTTGGAGCTGTGGCATATGAACTTGAAGTTACCTGCTGAGTTTTTGCCAATAAACCATAATGTATTCCATGTGGGCTTCATTGAAGAAATGTGTTAGCGATCCGACATTTTTTCTTAGAACATCTACCAAAAGGCTCCGGGGGGAAACATGACATATGAGGAGTAAACCCATTGCCATTTTGGACAGGTCCCTAGGCAACTCAAAACCGGGATATTAGTTTATAAAGTCCTTTGGAATAGTCCATACGAGGGGAAGGCCACATGGGAGAGAGAAACATTGAGGACTAAATATCCAACTTGTTCTAAACAGGTAACTTCTGTTTTACCCTTAGGATAAAAATATGTTTTTGGCCTTATTTTAAATTCTAAGTGTTTTGTAATTTAAGTGTAGGATATTAAAATACAATGAGTTTACCCGCGTAGTATTTCGAGGACGAAACTATTTTAGGGGGGGGGAATGTGAGGACCAAAACTAAACAATAATTGTTAAAATTGAAATAATAAATATTTTATATATTGAAATAAAAAAGTTATATGCTAAAAAAAAAATAAATAAAATAAATATATATAAAAATAATAATATAAATTATTAGACTTTATTAAATTTGTAAAAAAAAAATGTAACATAATATATTATTTTATATTTTTTATTATATTAAACTAAAAAAAAAATAAATTAAAGAGAAGAAAAAAAAACAAAAAAAAAATGCAGAACAATACCCTCAATGTCAGAAAAAGAAAGTAATATTAATTATATAAATATAGAAATTAGAAAGAGAGAGAAAAAATCAAATCATCAAAAAAAATAGAAAAAAAAAAAACCAAAAACCCTCTCCATTTCATCCGAATTTTCTGGGCAATTTAAAAGTTGGAATTTCCAAAAAGAAATCATCAGGATAGAAAAGAACAAGATTGAAGTGGGAACAACAAAAATTTTGGGAAGAAATTGAAAAAACAAAAAACAAATTAAGTGGGGAGAATTTGTTTGTTCTTTCCCGAAGGGGGGGGGGTAAATCTCCCTGAAAGGGGGGCCAAGCTAGGGTTAAGGTTTTGGGTATAAGGTTTCCCCGGCCGACATGGGTGGTTTCCGGTTTTGGGGGGGGCCCGGGAGGCCGGTGAACGGAGATCAGCCCCCGGTAACGCCCGAAACTTCCTATTTTTGTTAAAAATATCAAATTTTGATGAAAAATTATTTTTTCCCGGTATTCTAGCATAATTTTGTATGAATATTAATGTGGTATTTTTTTTTTTCTGAATTTAAAACGAAAATATGGACCTTAGAAATCTCGGGTTTTGGTCCGAATTAAATTGGAAACAAATAGGTAAAATGATGAAAGTTTGGTTTAATTTTTAGTATGAAAACCTTTTTGATTTATTAGATCCCCAAAATCAATAAGGGGGTTAATTTTGGAGTCGTTTTCTATTTTTAGTAAATTTTTTTCAAGCTAATTCCCCTGTTCGGCGGAATTAAACCCTTTAAAGCAAAATTAGAGTTTTTGTTTTGATTATTTGAATGCAATTTTTCATTGAGGTTCTTAAAGGGCATGAATATTTTGAAAGCTTGGGTTATTTAACAAAAACAAAAACGGGAGTGTTCGGTGCAAGATTATGATAATTTAGAACCATACGTTTTCAATATAGAATCATGTCGAAATTTAAATTTACATTAATATATATAAGCGTAATATACCCATATGTATGAATTAGAAGTTGTTGGAAAATGGGGATTTTACGAGGTTGGGGAATGGAATTTAAGGGTTTTGAATACTGAATTAGCAATTAGGGTTCAAATAGAGCGAATAAAGGTAACTTGATTGGTATACTGATTTTCCCAAGGTATTTCTATTGAGTATGGAGGACAAAGGATTTTGGCTGGTGCGACTTTTTGGATTGGCATATATTTTTTCAGGTGAGTACTCCCTTACTTTTCTCTTGGGTACAAGTGGTTGATAATGTAAAACTTGTTTTTGGCTGAAATTACCCTGTACGATCACTTACTGTGATTTAATGCAGGAGGATTGGTTTTAATTAAATTGGGGTTTTTTTTATGGCTGTTATATGTCATGATATGATTTTGGGTTATGAGAAAAAAGGGAACATTCTAGAAAATCCTAGAATGAAGTTGGGTGCGGGATTTGATTATACTAATTTCCCGATTGTATGTGATGTATGGACTTAAACTATCGAATGCTTAAAAGATTGTGATTAAGCTGGGTTATTTTTAGCTTATTAAATGGGGGTTTTTAAAGACGGTTTTAGTTCATACTATTTTTGTCTTGGTAACGATGAAATATCTAAATGGATAATAAAATGGGAGTTAGGCTACAAGTACCTACTAACCTAAAACACTTAATGTAAGAAAAGCTTGTTCCCGCCTAGTAAGTTTGTGGTACGACCTTTGAGTCGACCCCGGAAAAGGGTTTGAAGGGATGGCGACGGGCGGCCCCGGGTTTTGTGACCTATGGGATCTGGTCCCCTTTTTTTTGAGGCAGGTGAAAGGCGAGCTGAATATTTCTAACTAAAAGAGTATATAAGGATGTCTTAATGGTTGAGAAAACATTAAGTTTTAAAAATACATTAGGTAGGTTTTTACTACCAGTTGACAGGCTTGCCTGGATTAATTGAAAAAAAATTTGTGACCTGTGAGTAAAAGGGGTGATTGAAATGGCTCCAATGAAAAGGTTTTTTGAGTATAACTTGAGTTGAAAACTTGCTTGCTTTAGTAATCACTTCGAGGATTTGATAATATTGTTGATTACTATTAAAGTGATTTTTTATTTTTTTTTATTGGGTTGCTTGATTTTATACTCACTTTTCTCTTAAGAAGCGAGGGGTTAGTTTTTTTGCTAACCTCAGGGACAGGTACTGAAGAATAAATTTTTGGAGACTCGGGTTTTTAGAGAGCGTCCCAAAAGAGACAAAGAAGCCCTTAGTTTCCCTTTTGGAAAACCCCCTGTTATTTGTAATAAGCTTCAAGGTGTTAATCTTCAGATTGTAATGTAAATTTTGTGTGTAAAGGTTGGATTTGAAAACTTTTGAGCCACTTAAAGGGTTTCAGGATCAATCTAGGGTAGCCTACTTACCGGGAAGGGAGATCCCGATGATATATATATATAAAATGAAAGTATGATTTGACAGGAATTTTAAGTACATGTGTTTTAGATATGATGTGGATATGAATGATAGCGCTGTTACGCCATTTTACAAGACTTTATAAAATTTCATACAGGTTGGAGTTACAGGTTCAATATTTGCAAATTTGCCCCTTTTCACTAATTTCAGAGACGGCATAGCAACCTATCTACAGGTACCAAGGATAGTTACGGGAAATTTTTGGAACGGGTTTCAAAAAACAGACCAAAGTAGGGGGTCGCTACAATCTGGGTCAAACTGATTTATCCAAGCTTATCCTCATAAAAAATATCACGGAATGCAGATCCCTCCAAAAAGTTCAACTTATTTTTGAAATACAAATTTTCAAAAATAAATTCAAGCTTGTCAGTGGAACTCCATGAACGTTACACCCCTCCAACAAAGAAAAAAGTTATGATTCTCTTCATAAAAGGAGTGTTCAGTTTAAATAAAAAAGAGAAAAAACGTTCTTCTAAAAAAGCCACAAAAAAAGAAAAAGCTCATACATCTTCAAGCGCAAATTTTTTTTTTACATATACATGTGATCCAATTTATAGAGGAAATTTGACATTCCTCAATGTTATTGTAATTCCTTTCTTTGTAAAAGGGAATTAATATTTGTTTCATCACTGTAATTTGAGGGGGATTAGCTTAGTGAAAAGCTAAAAAGACTCAGCATTTTAGACTTCGCGTTGAAAGGTTACTTTGTATACTTTCAATTTGATTGATATAGTGAAACACAATCGATAAAGCCCAATCGGATCTCGGCGTGGAGCTAGAAGAGAGGACTTGATCTTGAGGTGGAACCTCTATAAATCCTAAGCATTCTATTCTTCTCAAATCATTTATTTATTAAACATATTATTTTTGTTGCTCACGTCATTTCGTTAGTCAAGAGACTTTGAATGTTTTTGCAAAAATTGAAATTTTAAGAAATTTAAATCAATTCCCTTTCCCCCTCTTCATTAATCTAATTGGGCCCAAAAAATTTGAAAAACCTAGGCAAGGGCCAAATCCATAACATTTATTCTTAAATAATTATGTAATGTTTTCCCCTTAAATTTGCAAGAGGACAAAAGGCCCAATGTATGCGATTTATGTTATTTTTCCCACATTATTATACCATCACTTTTTAATTATATAAAACCATTTAAAATTATGATAAAAGATCTAATTTTTATATATGTACCCAAAAATTTTTAAAAGTACTTTAAGGGGTAATTTCCCTAAATAGGTCTTTATTTTGCATTTTTTTTTTTTTTGGGTTTTTTACCCATTATTGAGGAGTGCTATGAAAATAATAAAAAATTTCCCCATGTAAATTATGATTTTTTTTCTCCTTTCTCCAAACACGTGTTTTATAAAACGAAAAGGATCTAGGAAGTAGAGTTTGAGATATAAATTAAGTTACGGGGGACCACATCACACAAGTCACACATCCTCCCAAACAATAATATTTCCCAACTTAGAAAGCCCCGGGTTTGGGAAATTTTGGAAACCCCTCTAAATTTTTCTACCACTTTAAATTTCCTTCAATTTCAAAATTTACTAGTGACATTATTGTAATATTGCTTTTTCTTTATAATCCCAACTAATAATACATGACATTTTCTAAAAGAGAAAATTGATGAAATTCAAATAATAGAAATAGAGATGATCCATTTTAGATTGAGGGAAAGGAAAAAGTGGTGTGAAGGAATAAAAATGAAAAGGGAGGAAGCGAAATAATCTCTATATTTGATTAGTTTCGATCCCTTTAAATTTAATCAAAGCAAACCATTACTTTCTAAACCATAAAATTTAAAATAACTTACCTTTAAGTGTTTTAGTTTGCAACAATAGAAAATCCTAATTTCCCCACAAATTTAAGAAAACAAAGATATAAACAGTGACTTCAACATAATTAAAAAATTTTCCCCCTTAAAAATCTTTATTCTTATTTATGTTATATTGGTGAAAAAAAAAAAGACAAACCAAGAAAACACACTAGTTTATTCTAGCATTACATAGAAAAGAAAGAAACAGTAAAATAAGTATGACATAATAGCCTTTGAACTAGTGGAAACCATTTTCTTTTACTTCTTTAGCTGTGATCCCCCTTTTCATCCCTTTAAACTTTTTTTCTTCCATTTCAGCTTCTTCCTTGCTTCTTCTTCCTCAGCCCTTTTTTTTTGCTTCTTTTCCCCTTCAACTTTCTTGGGTTTTTTTCTAAAACCCCTTCCCAAATTTTTTTTTTTGCTTCATCCCCTTTGTTCCTCAAAGCTTGAAATTTTAAATTTTCAAGCAAACTTCTTATTCAATTTTCCCATTTAGGCATAAAATCTCCGCAACACCCTGGATCAAAACTACCCCCCTCAACAGCTCCTAATCCTCGAAAAAAGCTGGTGCGAAATCGATGTCAAATAATTCTTTCGACATTTAAAAGCATCAAACTCAATAAGACTCTCTTTCTTTATCCATTTTCCCCCCCCTTACAAAGCTGGATAAAAATTTTTTCCAAAAAATTTGTAGTAAACAAATGTTCTCTCCCCACCAAAGTGACCACAACCCACGATGAAATTCGAAACCCCCGGTAGAGAATTTACTATTTTTACCCTTTTCCCTTTTTCCATTTTTTTGGGGGGTTTTCACCTTCCTTCTTCATACCCCTTTTTTTCCCTTCTTTTTCTTCCTCGCCCCCTAAGATCAAGTGAACATCGATGTCTTCAATCACATTTTGATTATTGTCTCAATCAATTTTTCCCTTTTAATCTTTGTCCTTAACTGTTGTCAGTTCAAGATCATAAAAATAGTTCAAAAAATTTTCAAATTTCAGCGATCATAGTTTTTCCCTTTTCCGGAGGACCAAAAAGATAACCCGCTTCCAAAATTTCCCCTTCCTGTAATTCTTTTCCTTTCCTGAACTTCTCTAAACATTCAAAATTTTCCGCTTCTTACTAGGGCCATTTCTAAAGTATCAAAATTTGCGGGGGGTCAAACACTACATGGCTCACTTTTAGCTTCCAACCCAAACCCTATTGCTTGGGGTTGTTTTGAATAACTTTCTTGGGATTTTCGATCAATTGCCTTTTCCCTTTTGACAGGGCTTTTTAATATAAAGTCTGCAATCAAAACCTGTGTCTCTGTGATTCAGCTTAAAAAAACCCAGTACCTTTAGAGGTACTAGGAAAAAGAAATGAGTTTGATTTTTGGGGTTGATCTCACTGATGACCACCAAAGCTAATTCCCTTTATACACACAAATATTTCCTCATTTCATCCAACTGACCAAGAGATCCACCATCCCTTTAGTGTCGCCCCCACCCCAGGCCCTTTTGGGGGCGGGCCTGGCACTCAAGTAATTCTGGGAAACATATAGATCTCACCCGTTTTAAAGGGGTTCCCGGTGAATTTAGGAAAAGGGAATTATCCTGTAAAGGATTTAAAAAGGGAAAAATTTTGTTTGGGAATTTTTTTACGACTTTTGATCTCGGTGGACGTACGGCAAAACAGGGCCCCAAAAAAAAAAAGACCAGCCATTGCTGATCCAAATGACCCATACTCAAAAGCACTCACGTT
>JBBMOL010000985.1:0-54169 GCA_037954665.1 Laguncularia racemosa | reverse complement strand
TCATGCTAATGAGTTAGTGGATAATATGGTTGACAAGGATTAAGTAGATAGTGGGATCATGGGAATGGAAGTTGTAGTTTGTGGTTCCTTAAAAATAGGACCACACTTCCAACATTCCAATAATAAATTGCTAAATTTAACTCTTGTATTGTCATGGTGTGGTGATACAATGTAACACCTTGAAACATAGGATGAGTATAGCCCGCTATGTGTCATCATTGGAAAATGACACAAAAAGGCACAAATTTAATTAAAAACTTCAAGAACCTGTAGTAACCACTAACTTTCAAAAACAGAAAATCGAAAATAACAACTTTGAGTGGAATAACATAAACTACTTTACAACCACAAGTAATGCACTTATCATCAGAAGCAACTAATAGAAATTTGGAGTCCCTAATAGCTCCTACAACAACATAAGCCTAATAGAACCTAACTACAGAATCAACTAATCGAAGTCTATCTCCACTTCACAACAACTAATAAAAACACTAATAATATCTAGAGACTCATCTCCAACATATAAATATGTATAACTCCTATCTACATAATATGGTCCAATAGTTGATCACATCTCTCCAACTATTGATCATCATAGTGATACAGATATTTTATGCCATCCCATCCCAAAAGTGCTCTACACCAATCCCATCATAGGTCATGTACTCATTTGTCATATTTCCCATTGAAAAACAAAAAGTCCATAAGAGTGAGCTAAAGCTTAGTATGTGAATGCCGCAAGCACATATGAGTGTTAAGTAAGCACATAATTCACATGCATTGAATGCAAATAGATAAACAACAATTCATTTATTATCTTATTTAAGTCTTGCAAGCATTTCACGGGGGTACTTAAGACCCCGCACACTCTATATTTATAATTATATATGTATAATTCGAGGTTAAGAACTACTACCTTTGACTCCAATACCCTTAAACCTATTTTAGATCCTTTTGGTACATGACTCTACTAAGACATTGCCACATATCAATCATTAGGGTGCCTCTTAAGGTTCTATTACTTTCAACCTCGAAGCCGAGCTATGTATAAGCAACAAAATCATTTTTAGTTGGATATTTATTATGTTCATTTTCTTCTAGCCTAATAAGTATAACTAGCAACCATAATAAACACATATCTGGAATAGGTGACTCAATTGATTCTTGGATTTTTTTGAACTCTAACACCAGATATTGAGAATAAATACACTTTCTTAGTACTTATTTAAGTTGATTGTAAATCAATTTTATTGCTTTAATCATTTATTTGACCTTTTAACTAATCCTCTACCTAGTCTTCACCCCCCTTAACTTCATATTAAACATTCTAACTGGCTTTTTGACTAAAATCTATTTACCTTAACCTTTTATTGCACCTTCTTAATAACCCTCAAAATATACTCTATTTAACTTAACCCTTTGCAACACCTTTTGAGTAACCCTTTACCTATCTTCTATTTAACCTAATCCTTTGTAGCACCCTCTACATAACTCTCTGACTATCCTTTGTTTAACTTAACCCTTTATAGTGCCCACTGAGTAACCCTCTGACTATCATTTGTTTAACCTATCCCTTTGCAATACCCTTTGAATAACCATTTGACTATTCTCTATTTAACCTAACCTTTTGCAACACCCTCTAAGTAACCCTCTGACTATTTTCTATTTAACATAACCTTTCGCAGTACTTTCTGAGTAACCCTTTGATTATCTTTTGTTAAACTTAACTCTTTATAGCACCTTTTAAGTAACCCTCAAAGCACTAGAAACACCTTACTTGAAATTATTTGTAGATTTTTTTTTCTCTCTTCCAATCCCATAAAACATTGCTAAAGCTTCACCTAATGCTTAATCACTTCATACTAAGCAAAACCAACTCAAAATACATGCATCTACTTTGACTTCAACCACATAAATGTATCCAATAATAACCTTTAATTCATAAAACAAACACAATTAAATCAAAACTTACTTGGTATCTTGAAGAACTTGATGCTTATAAGCAAAACTCCTAAAAACCTATGATTTGAGGCCCAAAAACATGTTTTCAACACAAACCCATGAGAAAACATGCTTGAACACAATTCAATGGTCCAAACTTACCAAGAAAATGCTTTAAAAACTTGTCCTTTAATGCTTCCCCTTTCTAAGAAGGCATCAAGATCTAATTTTTTAAAACTAATTCCTATTAGAAACTCTAAGAAGCATGGAAATAGAAAGAAAAAGTGAAGAAATGATCCACTTACCTTCAATTCTCGTTGTGTTTTGCAAAGAAGGGGTGGTGACTATTAGGGAAGAAGAAAGAATGTGAGGGAAGGAAGAAGAGAGAAAAGAGGGAAGAGTGAGATACTTTTTTCTCATTTTCTCTTTAAGCTCCCAAGTGGCTTTGCTTTTAGTTTGATTTGTCCATTGCACTTTTACATACTTGATCACTCATCTCCTAAGTATTTGCTCTTTGGTCTTCACTATCTTGCTAGGTTTTTCAACTATAGAAAGATTTGTTTACACCTTTAAGGGTTCAAGTGCAGTTACTTGATCTACATTGGGCACATACTTCCCCAACATAGAAACATGGAACAATTCATGTACACCCACTAGTTTTCATTAACACCTTATCTAACATACTTGGGGTTTAATTTTTCTCTTAATCAAAATATAATTATTCCCTTGGTTGGAGAGATTTTCATTAACACCTTATCTCTTACTTGGAACTTTAAGGGGTGTCGCCATTTATCCGCATAAGTTTTTTAGCAACTTTGGGCTGTTTGCATTCTTTGCCTGATCAACTGCCTCTTAAACTAACTAAAGTCCCAACACTTACCTTTCACCCACTTCATCCTAATGGAGGATAACTTGCACTTCCTTCTATATAATGCTTCATATGGAACCATCTATATGGTTGCTTGGTAATTGTTGTTATAGGCAAAAACTTGACCAAAGGTAAATGGTCGTTCCGGTTTCCTCCAAAATTAAACATACACACTCTCAACAAGTCTTCCAAGATTGGATTGACTTTCTTAGATTGTCCATCGGTTTGAGGATGGAAAGTGGTGTTGAATTGTAGTTCTGTACCCAAAGCCTTATCTAAGCTCTTCCAAAAGTTGCTTACAAACTGAGTGTCTTTGTTAGAAGTTATAGTTACCAGCACCTCATGTAACCTTCCTATCTCTTGTATTTACAACCTCACTAATCTTTCCAATTTATACCCTAAATTAACCGATATAATGCAGGTTGATTTGGTTAACCAATCAACTATTACCTACATTGCACTTTGCTTTTCCTTAGTTTTAAGGAGGGTCATGACAAAGTCTATAGTCACATGCTCCCATTTCCATTTGGGTATTTGAAGTGGCTGTAACTCACTAACTAGTTTCTAATGTTTAATTTTGATTTGTTGACAGGTCATACACTTGGTAATATACTCGATTATCTCTTGCTTCATATTTTTCTACTAGTAATAACATATTAAATCCTCATACATTTTGGTACCGTTAGGGTGAATTGAGTACTTAGAGTAGTGGGCTTCTCTCAAGATCTCCTTCTTCAATTCTACATTACCTAGCACACATAACTTATTTCCATGCCTTAAGATACTTTCTATATCAACATTGAACTCAACTACTTTACCCTTCTCTATTTTACCTTTAATCTCTTGAATATCAATATCTTTTGTTTGAGTAGCTTTAATTTTGTCTACTAGGGTTTGTTAGATGTGTAAACTAGCTGATTTTGCTCCCACCTCTTGAATTACAATCTCTGGTTCCAACTAGCACATACCTTTAAGCAATTGATGTTGATAAGCAATCAAAGTTACATGATTACCTTGTTTCTTCATACTGATGGCATTTGCTATTACATTAGCATTTCCTAGATGGTACAGTATTTCAAGATCATAATATTTAAATAGTTCCAATCATCTCCTTTGTCTCATGTGTAGCTCCTTTTGGGTGAAGATTGACTTCAAACTCTTATGGTCGGTAAAAACTCTACACTTCTCTCCATATAGATAGTCTTTAGAGTTTAAGTTCTAAACAACTGTTGCTAGCTCTAAGTCATGGGTGAGGTAATTCTTTTCATATGGTTTTAGTTATTGTGATGCATAAGCTATAACTCTCCAATCCTACTTTAAAACATAGCCTAGCCCCAAAAGTTGATGCATTACTGAATATGATGAGTTCTTCTCTACTCTTGGGTAATGCCAAAATTGGAGCTAAAACTAACTTTTCTTTCAACCTTTGGAAATTGTCTTCACACTTGTTATCCGAAACAAATTTCACTCCCTTTTGTGTCAATTGGGTTAGTGGAGCCACTAGCTTGGAGAATCCCTTTACAAATTATTTGTAGTAACCAACTAACCTGAGGAAGTTTTTTATTTTTGTTATAGTCTTTGGTTTGGGCTAGTCTACTATAGCTATCACTTTCTCTAGGTCCATTGAGATGCCATCCTTATTTACTACATGATATAAGAAAACCACTTACTCAAGCCAAAATTCATGCTTTTTAAATTTAGCATATAGCTTCTTAACCTGTAACCTATTCAACACTTACCTGAAATGCTCCTCATGCTCTTCTTTACTCTTGGAATATATCAAGATATCATTAATGAAGATGACTACAAATTTATCTCAAGAAGTCTTTGAATACCTAGTGCATTAGGTCTATAAAAGTTGCTGGTACATTTGTCGGTCCATAGGGAATTACTAAGAACTCATAATGCCCATAGTGAATGTTGAGGGCTATCTTCTAGACATCCTTTTCTTTGATCCTTAACTGATGATATCTCAATCCTAGATCAATTTTTGAGAAAACTTGGGCTTCTTGTAATTGATCAAATAAATCATTTATTTTAAGGAGGGGATACTTGTTCTTACTTCTCACTTGGTTTACCTCTTTATAATTTATACAGTCTTATATTGTTGTCTTTCTTCTTCTTCTTGACAAAAAGGACTAGGGCACCTCATGGGGATATGCTTGGTAGGCACCATCTTGTAAAGCAACTTAGCTATTGGTGTTATACCACACATTAGGTTGATGTTGAACTCAATCTCCTCAATTAGAGGTAACCTAGGTAGCTCATCTAGAAAGACATCGGGAAAGTCCTTTACTATTAGTACCTGTTTAAGTTCACTTACTCGCTTCAACTGCTACAATAACTAACTCACTTTTGCCCTACAATTCAAAAGTGGGCAACCTTGTAGGTCTTTAAGCTTCCAACTTAAAAATGAAAGAATCTTTGCTAGGTAAGTTAAAATAAACCACTAGGTTATGATAGTCAATGGTGGTTCAGTGCTTTAATAGCAAGTTAACCCTAAAATCACATAATAATTTGCCTTTTCAAGAACCAAAAGATTTACTGGCATCATCTTACCTTTTATTTCTATGCTAACATTTGGAAAAACCTGATTTAAAACTCTCCTAGCTCCCAAAGGAGTACTAACACTCATGTAATCATCCAAACAATTAGTAGCCAAGCTACATGTATGTATAAACACAATAGAAACACACGAATGCATGCCACAAATACCAAACAAAACATAAGCACTATGAGAGTGTATAAAGAGTGAACTTGCTATAGTGTCCATGTCAGGGGTATCTTAGTATTATTGCTAAAGAACAAAAACTCTAATTGGTATCCTTTACCTTGGATCTCTTGCGTAGGATCTACCAACTTGGACTCTTACTTGAGGCTTTACTACCTCCTATATTGTGGTTACCTGGCTCACTACTTGTTGCATCAGGGTTACTTGACTCCTTATATTACCATTGTTTGCTACCTCATGCCCCCTTCGCTTGCAATGGAACCCTTTAGCATGTAGGCTGCATAGTTGATCTTCCTATCCTCTAGCACCCTAGATGTAGTAAACATCTTCTCAATCTCTTCCATCCAGTGCTTAACCCCAATTGGATCATCAACTCTAGGATTAAATTCTTTTGCCAGCCTTGTAAACTTATCTAACCTAATCCGTTCATCAGCTACTTGTGTCTACTTAACAGCCTGTTGCTGTTATTACTATGCAAGCATCTCTACCAAGGTATTAATAGTTTCCACCAACTATGCAGTTTGATTGGCTATTTAACCTTTTCGTCCTTATAGAAGCTAACCTCACTACTAAGGCTATCCTATAAGATATTTATCCTCTGAGACATCTTACAAAAAATTAGAAGTTGCACTAGGTCTTGATATTTTGTTAGGTATTCTATAAGAAAAGAAACAAAACAAAACATCTAGAGGTGCTAAAAAGTTAGCTTGAGATAAAAGAATAATAATAAAAAGAAGGAATTATGCAAGTAATAATGTCAAATTAAGCAAAACATAATGACAAATACCATATATAGAAACATAGTAATAAGAACTATTTACTATAAACTAGCATTGGGCCCACCTTCTTACTCACTCTCTCCATATCTCACCATTTTACTCATCATTTGCCTAAGTTTTCCAAAGATCCATAACTTGAGCTTTGATACCACTTAATCTATAATGGTCCAAAACCTAAGACAAGTATAGTCTAACACATGTTGTCATTGGGTGAGAACATGTAAAGGCACAAATTTAATTAAAAACTCTAAGAACTTGTAGTAACCACCAACTTTCAACAACATAAATGTGCAAATAACAACTTTAAGTGGAATAAAATAAACAACTCTACAAATTTAATAAGTGGATTTCATGATATTGAGTTTATGGCCTTGCACTCATCATGGTTTTATGAACCTTTGCAAAAGTAAACTCCTTAAACTTTTGCTAGGAGCAACATCACTCCAACGTTCAAATAGGTAGATTTATCATACTTATTGATTTAGATACATAATTCGTTGATTAAGAGATATTTACTATATCTCATCCTCTTTTTACTTATAATACTTAGTACAACTAGTTAATAATAACTTGTTTTTACTTATTGAACCTGGAAACTAGTGATGTGCTAGAACAAGGTAAGGTTCCCATCAGTATCAACTATTATGGCACATTTAGTTCACTTCATAAGGAAGAAATAGAATAGCAATTCCTTCTCTATAAATCTATTTTTGCGACAAATTGGTGGAATAACTACTTTTTGGAATTGCTATTACTATAAAATAAAGAATCAAAATTTCTTTATAGAATCAATGAAATAACTATTCTTTGATTTCTTTTTCAACATTTTTTCATTTCTATTCTTGAGATCTTAAAAGAACTACAAAGAATAGGTATTTTTTGTCTATTCCATTCCTTAAGAATTGCAATTCTATTTTTTTCTCATTTCATTTCACAAATCAAATGTGCCATTAGAGTTTAAGATCACTTTGTCTTTACCTTTTGTAGGTTGTAATTTTAACTGCATATTGACTAACCAAATGTAATGAACTTACTAAATTACAACTTGTGAAATTGGTTAGCACAACTTAAATTTATTCCTTCGACATTCTGATTCTTACTAATAGATTTTAAATAATAATTACAATATTTATGTGAGTGTAGTTCGTAATATAAATCAAAGTCATTGATTTATTACTTTACCCCTACTGCATCTCCATACTTGTAACATTATGTTAATATCTACTTTATTTAAATTCATCAACTAGAATTTCAAAAGTTAGTTGCACATTCATTTACCAAATACATCCAAGTTCGTCACAATGATCTTTAAGTCTTTCACGTTGACACATGATCACTCGATTTTTTCCTTAAACTAAGATTGATTTTCTTAACAAATTTTCTTCATGAAACTATTTGACATCATAATCCAAGACAAAGTTTCACTAACGTTTAAGGATTATTTAACTTAATTTTCATAACAACTTATAAGTATAAAACTTTTACACTTTCCATATTCATCCTATTTTCATAATTACAAAATCACAAAGATATTTTACACTAATATTCAATTTTAATAACTTTTGTTTAGCAAGTGGGGGTTTCAATATCAAGTTAGATTTAATCGTAGACAACATATTTGTTATTGGATTAAATCTCTCACTTTATTAATAATATGACTTTATTTTGTTGTAGAATTTAGGATATATCTACATAAATATCCTTTTCTATTTTTAGCCTTAAACCATAGTTCATCTACACACTTCAAGAATTTCTTTATATTGCTTTTCTTTCTTCTTACACTTTTATAAGGAAAAGCCTTAATTTTATAGAAGGGATTATTGAATTAACAAAACATGTTAACATAATAACAAATAATCAACTTAACACAATTGATACCCTTCATATAAAGTAATGTTGTTTGTCGAATTGTGTAAAATGTAATTCATCCAATATTACATAGAAAAGTTTGTAAAAGGCACAATTTTATAGCTAACTCATTTTGTAATTCATATAGATTAAATATCCCAATATCATGACATAGATTAATTTCCAAAATTTATAATTTTGCATACCATAAATCACAATATAGATAAAAAAGGCATATTGTAAATAGATTGTTTTTCAATTTCTAAGAGAATGTTTATACAAATAATGATAGGAATCAAAATCCGACAAGACTTATCATTAGTGCAAGAACCAAAGGATTTCAAATCTTGGTGATAAGGGTCCTTTTTGAGTAAATCGACCTCGGAATTATTTGCTTACTAACCTCTTTTCTTTTATTCATGTATTGTATACTCTAATAAGTACACTTATCATGCTTTAAAGGGCGGTAGACAAACTCACTAAAACTTAAATTGTGGGTTATCCATGACCCGACATGTTGAGGACTATGTTTATTTTTTTGTTATTTATTTAGATTATTTATGTGTAAGCTTTTGGAAGACTTTCATTTGCTTGTAATTGTGTTTTTAGGACCGGCCACCCTAAAGTGGCATAGTTGTAATTTTGAGAACTTTTTAACCCTAAAGGGAGCAAGTGTAAATACTTACTTAAGTAGGGTTTTAAAGGATTTTTGCTAAATTTTCAGAAATAGAAAAAACACTTCACGTGTTGAGGGTTAGGGTTTTCTAATTCCAAATTTGCTTTTATCAATTTCAATCCTAAAATTGAGATTGTGGCAAGTGGCCTCAAAGTGAATTTGTGAGTAATATCAAGTTCTCTTTGTTGTAATTTCCTTTTCATCACTAGTGAGTTATATCTAGAGTTGAATTGGATGTTCTATTGGTCAGATTAGATTACATTTGTAATCATTTCTATGTTGTTATAATTGATTGGTTTTAGCCTTTAGTTTTAACCATCAATTTTACTACCTATTGAACTGTGGATTGACTTTGTTAGGAAAGTGGATCTTGGATTGGTTCTTATGTGTTAATCACATGGCATTTCAATTGGGATTAGTGTTGTTCTGAGGATTTTATCATCATGGATTGTTTCTTTGAAAGTTATAGCATTCGGATTTCATTTTACTCCATTAGGGTTCATGTAATTCTTGGAATTTTGAGCCAAGATTGGATTAGTCCATTGAGGATTATAATTTGTTCCAATTAAATGTGTTTAACCCCTATTTTAGGAACATCAAATAAACAAGTGACAACAAATACATTAACATTATAAATAAACTATTTCTCAAAATATAGATCAAAAAGTCATATTTTACATAGACTGTTTTTCAATTTGTAATAGAATATGCATATAAATAAACACATGACAACAAATACATTAACATTTGACAATAGTGTGTAATGGAAAATATACTCAGTAGAAAATATTACCAACATTACGATTTTATAACAAAAGTATAAACATATTTTAACATTTAGTATATAAAATTTAGTGGTATGCTCTTGTGTTCATTTTCTTATAATATTTAAAGCATAATATTGACATAAGAGAAACATACACATTCATTACTTGGACTACACCTTGCAAGTAAATTGGCATCATGATAGGGCTTTATTGTAACTATTTTATTAAATGATTTTTATTATTTTTTTAGGAATTAAATGGGTGTGATTTGTAGTGATTATGAAGAAGATATCAAGTTTAGAAGGAGTTCATGCTCAAAATTATAGCCTACAATCTTTAATTGTGAAGAAGAAAAATAGAAAAAAAGAAGAAGAGGAAGAATGAGCAATCAAAGAGGTTTATAGTCAAGATCATGACTATGATCCTGCTCGATAATATGCAAGATGCAAGAAAATAAGAGCTTTAAAGACAAAGGAATCACAGTCCACTTCATGGCTGTGATCATGCTAGAATTAGTGAATTTTCCTTCACCATCTAAGGATTTTGAAGATAAGAGAGAGGAAACTTTTTGGCATTAGAAGACATGACTTAGGGTTTGGAAAAAAGTAGTCAAGAGTCAAGAAAAGTGTAAATCTAACAAGTTTCATAAGGGATTTTGACTATGATTTTTTTTTTATTCTTTATTATTATGATTAGATAGTTGTGAGATATTGAAACCATAGGAACCATGTAATTGAATTACTATTTCATGTTATTTCAATTTTATGATTCTTGATCTATTGAGATCTAAATGCATTTCTTTACTTGTTCTTTGAATTAATAATTTTAGAGTATTGATTCAATGTTTGATATTATGTATATATATTGAGAAAT
This sequence comes from Laguncularia racemosa, assembly GCA_037954665.1. NCBI lineage: Eukaryota > Viridiplantae > Streptophyta > Magnoliopsida > Myrtales > Combretaceae > Laguncularia > Laguncularia racemosa. Next base: position 43,686 of record JBBMOL010000985.1, on the reverse strand, counting down.
CATATATTTAATTGGATCTATGTAATTAGAAGGAGTTACATGCAACCCTAAAGATAGGGTGGTGTTAATTCTTTGAATTAGGGTCAAATCTAGTAACATGATTCATAGAAAGATAGCATGAGTAGAGGAGTTTTAATTAGAAAGAAGTTTTAATTAATCAATTGAGAGTTAGGAGATAATAGTCTTGAATTAGGAAGAAGTTTTAATTAATCAATTGAGACTTAGGAAATGATAGTTTCAAAAGAGTTATTAATTTAATTTAGGAATTCTTATAGTCCAATGGAATTGAGATGAGACTAATGGAATAAATTATCTAATTTTCCTAGGAAATTCAATGTTTGAGTATGTAGTTTTACATTCTTCTATGTTTTAATTATTTTTACTTGTTAGTTTAGTTTAATAAAATTAGTTTAATTGGGTTTTAATTTAATTTTATTAGTTTTAATTTATGAACTTTAATTTTAAGGTTAGATAATAAAAGGGAAGGGAAGTACTAGTAATTAATTTGTTTCTGTGCATTTGACTTAGTCTCATTAGTAATATATTATGGACCTAATCTAGTGTATTTACTAGTATGAATATGTTTTTATTTTAAAATAGAGAGTAGGTTTACATGTATCATATCTTTATTAGAAATTCAAAAGTAAAAGGTAACACAAATTTCATAATTACTTCTTATATCCATCTATTATAGATGCAATATCCAACATCCCATGTATGTTTGAAACTTACAAGCATCAAATTCAAATTAGATATTCAAATACAAATACATCATGCAAAACACTCATCATATGAAAACAATTTCATATAAAATATGTATAACAAAGTTCACTGGTTTCACTTCCATCGTCAATGCAATTCTTAAATTTCAACTAGACTTTATCCATGACCATTATACCACAAAGACCATAACAACAATATTTTAACATATCAAATTGATTGCAAAAACTTACATAGAAATGCTTCAGCAATAATTTCTTGAATGCTTACACATCTTAAGTTTCTTCAAATTTAGCCTACTATCAACACATGCCACCTTAAGTTTGATTCCATTGAAACTATTATGCCTCACTTCCTTTAACAATTGAAGTTTATTCAATCGGATTGATTCAATCTTCATAAACTCTTGATTTATAACTCTAAAAACCATATTCATTTCATTAGCCAAGATTATAAAGTTCTTTAAGATTGTTAAGAACATATGGGGAGATGAAATGGCTTATTGAAACAAAGAAATTGAAAGGCATAGGGGCATAAATGAATTCACTTTTCTTAGAGAGAAATTGTAGAGCCTAATTTTGGATTTCTCTTTAATTCAACCTATATTAAGTTCGACCTACTTAATATAAGTCACTTTATAGTAAAATTAAGGAAAAACTATATTTTTTATTATTTTGAGAAAAAATGGAGTTGCCATCATCCTAAGTTGGAAAATAAAACAAGTTAAGGTAATTTTTCTAAAAAAATATTTTAGAAAAATATTAACTAGAAAATCTAAACTTGAGGATTGTCTTATTAAAATTTAAATGATTACCACTTATTATTTTTCAATAAAATGAATTAAAAGCTTCATATAACTTCCTTTTATTGTCACATATGCAAGACATAATATTTTTCACATAGATAGAATATGAAATAAATAAAACAGCATTGAAAAATTTTATTCCTTTTTTATTACGGATTTTCTATTTTTATTTAAAAATGAAATTAAAAAAATAAGTTTTTGCATTTTATTTTTATTAAAATTTGAAATTTTAAAAGAATATTTTTTTTCAATTTTTTATAGTTGCCCTTAAGGTGCTTATGTATCCACTAGTTGAGATCAAACTAATGTAGTTATTTTTATAAAACTTTAGTATATTGGTTAATTTTATTTATAAAAATGAGCTAGGTTTGCGTTTATTACAATTTTAATTTTTTTTAAGGAAAATTCTAAACCTAAATTTTATTTCCCAATTTTGAAAATCCTAAAAGACCTAACTTTTGAAAACACCAATTGAGGGTTTTATTTTAAGAAAATCATTTTTTCTAGGTGATAAAATAGTGATATAATTTTTCAAAATAGCATTTTAAGTAATAAAACCATATCCTAGATAACAAACTATTTTTAATTTTTAATTTTCTCAAATTTTCAATTTCTATATTTATTACTTATTAAAAAAAATAGAATAGTTGGGAACCTAATCCATCCCAAGCAATGATTACACCACAACACTTAGGATTTACACAATGGCTCCTACCTAATAACTAAGACATTAATTAAAAACTAAAAATACTATTAAAATGTAACTTTTATAATAAAACCCTAAATTACCTAAGAATGCCAAAAATGCAACTTTCATTGCAAATATGATAACATGCAAATTCTTTAAAACATGGAATTTTGATATTGCCACATTATCCTTGAAGATGAGCACAAATTTAATAAAAAAATGAATGTTAGGAAGTCGTAATTGTTATTATCAACTTAATTTAATAACGACACTAAACATGTAAATATGATAAATCAACATAAATATGTCATGAAAGTTTATACAGAGCAATTAACATACTATCATGATAAACATTTAATATACCTCTAGACATGCAAATGATGACATTATATAAAATAAGGTAACTAAACCTCAACATAAAGTAGAAAAATTTTAAGTTAGCTAATTTGAAGGTGTTCATCATTCCGAAAGCGATTGTTTTTTTTGCCAAATTGCACGGAAATGGTTGCTTCTAGAGTTAGGTGATGGTGTGGGTTTCCTAGTAGAGAGAGAAAAGGTATGGTTGAAGCTATGGAACACCTAATGCTTGATTCTGATCTATTCTTTGGTGCTTGGGGTACTTTGGTCTATTTATAGACATGCAAAATTAAATTTGATAAACTTACAATAAATACAGATTGAGTCTGCAGTTGAGATACACAAAACCCACTTTTATCTTTTCAGACTTAGTCTAATCTAAAGAAATTTGATACAAATCTTTTGTTTAAATTTGATTTTCTATTATTAATTTGATAAATTCATATCAAAACTTGATGACAACTACTTTGATTTGGTCTCGATTCGATCATGTCCCGTACGCATTCTACTCTTCTATTTATGGCTTGGGGAAGAAGAAGATCACATGCAATGCGCATGATTTCTTTAGGCTAATGGAATGCTGCCATGTGGTAGCATGTTCCTTAAGCTTAACGTAATAGATTAAATTTGTACTCTAAATACTGAAAATTAATATTTTTCTATTTATTTTTGGTTACTTTTATTTTTTCATAATTTTTATGTAATCTCTTCCATAATAATTTTACTTCTATTTCTATAGTTATATTTTCTCTGTTACCATTTTTCTTTTCTATTTTTATTTTATTTTATCAGTATTTTATTTTTTGATGGGAATCTATCCTACGGTCCCAATAATAGGGGAACTTAATTTAGATGTATGATCCAAGACATCTACATATGTTCATTTTTCTTTACCTAATAATGTTTAGTTTTGCACTATAACAGGTACATGATTAGTCTTTACGGGATGACCAAATAACATGCACCAATGATCAACTTGCGGGATATTTTTGGAGTCACATCTAATGACCCACAAATTGCTCAATTGACTTGGAGAACTAGCCATTTGAAGACCATCTTTGTACTTATATTTTTCATTATCAAACTGATCACTTTTATTCATTTTTGGGACTTATGATTTGTTTGTATTTTGTTGTTAAAACTGGCCATCTAGTGGCATATTTGTAATTTTTTGAACATTTTTACCTAATTGGAGCAAGTATAAATACTTATTAACTAGGTTTTGTAGGGAGCTTTTTGACAATTTGAAAAAAAAAAAAAACACTCTTTAAGCCGTGAGGGAGGGCCTTGCAAATCAAAGATCTCTTATCAATTTCTTGTGAAATTGTGACGAGATTCAACAAGAGGAGATTGTGAGTTATATCAATCTTGCTTTTGTTTTTAGCAAATTGTATTTAGTGAGTCATATCTAAGTGCAATTTGTGGTTACTTTTAGTCACGTGATTTGGATGTAATTTTCAGATTTGGGTCATTTCAATTTTGAAATTGCTTCATAGTGTAAATTGCGTAATTTCCCATTAAACATTTACATACTTATTAGTTTACATTTCGCTTGGTCATTTGCTTAAGTGGAATTCCATTTCATCATGCCAATTTAGGCATTTTTCCTTGTTGAATTCTCTAATTGGATTGTGTTCATGTGCTTTGGATTTTAGGCACACCATAATTTGGTATCAGAGCATTGGTTTGAGGAAGGGAATTTTCGTGATCTTCATTTGGAATTAGGGCTCTTGATTTTTTTACTTCTTGATTTGAATTGTTGAGGTGGAATTGAAGTACTTAATTTTGATTTTTGTTGTGTTGTACTTGTTGATCGTTGAACTAGAACTGGAGATCTTGTAGTGGTCCCTTTATTCTTGAGTTTGCCATGAGTAAGAAGGGAGTGTTCCTTGATGATCATTTGGGAAAAGTGATATCTTTGAAACATGGAAGAGTGAATTGTGTTGGTAATTTCAAAAATTGCATTTGTCATTTGTATATTCCAGATTTGCATTATGTGGAGATGAGGAAGATATTTGAAATTCAAACACCTTCTTTAGGTTTGAAGCAATTCATTAGATAGCATTGAATAAGTGTTATTTGAATTTGAATTGTTCTTACCATTTGAGGAGAAGGTTGCATTAAGGATGTAATTTTGAATTTGTTGTTGTGTTTATGTGTGTATGTGTGGTGATATAAGTGTGTATTGAATTGGTGGAGTTTGTGTTGTGTGTGTATTGAGTTGAAGGGTATTTCGCTGTGAGTGAGGTGTTGTGTGTATAGTGGTGATTGAAATTTGCACCGTGAGTAAGGTGTTGTGTGTGTGGCGGTGTGAGTGTGTTGTGGAGTTATGTAAGGAAGGTTCTGCATGTCGTATATGGGAGTGTGTGGGCCATGACTAGAAAAGGAAGTTTAGTAGTTAAGTTTGAATTTCAAAACAAGCATTTAAGTGTGAAAGTTATTAAGTATTATTATTTAAACACTTGCTTAGTTGAATTCAATAACTTACTACTTGGAAGTATTTAATTATTGCTTTAATTTATTGTTGCTATAATTGAAGTGTCGGGAAGTGTTTGTTGCATTGGTGACTTGTTGCATTGTGGGTATACAAGTGTGTGTGTGTGTTGATGTGGCGTGTGAAGTTAAATAGAGTTGTGTTTATTTTTGAGGTGATTTGACTGTTGTGGTGGGTGAAGTGCTGTGTAATGAAGGGAGAGTGCTGTAATTGTTTTAGACTATATCTGTACTTCAGCAAATCACATCTACAAACATGTTGAATGATAGTGTGAATGGGGGCATTGGCAATGAAGCCAATAGCCAAGTTGGTGGAGGATAGGGTCATTGTACTGTAGGTGGGAGAACTTTGGAGGAGCAGCTTCAGGATCTCACCACCATTGTTGCTACACTAGCAACAAGAATTGACAGGATGACAATGCCATAACCACCAATGGTGACTCCTCAAGCACCACCACCTAGAGCAGCTCCTTAAAACGTTTAAAGGGAGGGACCAGTAGGAGGAGGAAACATGGGAAGGTGAGTGGAAGGAGATCATCACACCTTTAGGGAGGAGAGAGATGATAACTTTGGGGTCAATCCTCATCCAAACAGGGATTTCAGGCCACCTAGGGTCCTAGAATATATGAAGCTACAGATGCCTTTATTTGATGGCAGGGGTTCAACAGATGACTATTTGGATTGGGATGATAAGGTTGAGGGCCTTTTTGAGTGTTATGAGATAGATGATAACACCATAGTTCGTCTTGCTACTGTTGAGTTCATAGGGTATGCTGCCTTGTGGTGGAAAAATTTGGTGATTAATAGGCAAAGGGATGGAGAGGCTAAAATTCACAACTGGAGAGACATGAAAAGGGTTTTGAGGAAAATGTTCATTCTTGAGCATTATAGGCAGGAACTGTTTATGTGTCTACAGACTTTGAGACAGGGAGGCAAAACATTGGATGACTATATGTAGGAGTTTGAAACTTTGATGATCAGATGTGGGTCAGTAGAGCCTCATGAGTAAACCTTAGCATGTTTTGCATCTAGGTTAAAGTATGAGATAGCCTGTGTTGTTGAGCTTCAGAGGTATAGTATACTTGATGAAGCTATATAGTTAGCCTTGAAAGTGGAAAGACAGAGGCAATCTAATCCATTCCAGGCTACTAATAATAGGCTTAGTACTACTACTAAGCCTATAGGGGCTGATGGTCAGTTGGGTGGACTAAAGGGAGCAGGTAAACATGTTAGGGAAGTAGATAGAGTTACCCTTAGCATAGATAAATATAAAATGATTTTTGGCAAGGGAAAAGAGGTAGTTGGACTTGATGTTACGCAGACAGTACCGGAGTCAACTAGTGGGATGATGCACCAAATTATATGCTTCAAATGCATGGGATTTGGACATATGGTTGCACAGTGTCCTAATAAGAGAGTAATGACAGTCATGGAGGGCACCAAAGAAGAAGAAGATGAAGAAGAAGCTATTGAGCCTACAGATCTGTCTATGGCTTTGCAGGAGTACCATGATGATCAAAACGTTGAGACACATGAGGATAAAACGGGTGAACATTACTTACCTATTAATGTGCTGCATAGGGTTTTGACTATATCTCCAAATGTCAGGGACAAATAGAGGGAGAACCTATTCCACGTACCTTGCCAGATTTGAGGTAACCTTTGTGTGCTAATCATTGATAGTGGTAGCTGCACTAATGTTATATCTACTGTATTAGTAGATAAATTACAACTAGCCACTAGCCCACATCGTAGCCCTTACAAATTGCATTGGTTGGATAATTGAGATAGTCTGCATGTTACACAAAGGGCAAAGGTGTTAGTTAGTATAGGAAAGAAATACCATGATGAGATTATCTATGATGTGACTCCTATGTGCGCATTTCATTTATTATTGAGTAAACCCTGGATGTTTGATAGAAAGGTGTTATATCACGGGTTCAGAAACACTTATATGTTTCGAAAGGGTAGATCACGGATAGTCTTGATGCTTATGTCTCCATTTGAGGTGTGCTCTTTCCAAGAACAAATTAGGAATACCTCTGATTCTTCGAAAAGCCAAGTAAACAGGCCAACAAAGGCATCAAGTTTTAGTCCAAGAGATGGACCCCCTAGATTTGAGGGCAAATCTTTTAGAGGTCCAAGGAGATGATGGGAATCTACCCTGCGGTCCCAATATAGAGGAACCTGATTTGGATGTATGATCTAAGACATCCACATATGTTCATTTTTCTTTACCTAATAATGTTTGGTTTTGCACTATAATAGTTACATTGATCAGTCTTTACGGGATGGCCAAATAACATGCACTGATGATCAACTTGCAGGATATTTTTAGAGTCACATCCAATGACCCATGAATTGCTGAATTGACTTGGAGAACTCGGCCATTTGAAGGCTATCTTTTATACTTGTATTTTTCATTATTGAACCGACCATCTAGTGGCATATTTGTAATTTTTTGAATATTTTAACCTAATTGGAGCAAGTATAAATACTTGGTAACTAGGGTTTGTAAGGAGCTTTTTAACAATTTGAAAAACAAACACTCTTTGAGTCATGAGGGAGAGCTTTGCAAATCAAAGATCTCTTATCAATTTCTTATGAAACTGTGGCGAGATTCAATAAGAGGAGATTGTGAGTCATATCAATCTTGCTTTTGTTGTTAGCAAATTGTATTTAGTGAGTCATATCTAAGTGCAATTTGTGGTTACTTTTATTCACGTGATTTGGATGTAATTTTCAGATTTGGGTCATTTCAATTTTGAAATTGCTTCATAGTGTAAATTGCGTGATTTCCCATTGAACAATTACATACTTATTGGTTTACATTTCGCTTGGTCATTTGCTTAAGTGGAATTCCATTTCATCATGCCAATTTAAGGATTTTGCTTTGTTGAAATCTCTAATTGGATTATGCTCATGTGCTTTGGATTTTATTATTTACTTTTATTATTATCATTATATTTCTTTTTTGGTCTTATTCTAATTAATTAGTAGGGCAAAAATGGGTTGTTTATAAAAATAATAAAATTTGTGCAAAAAATTATAGCAAAAATGAAAGAGTAGCATATTATATACTTTGGTCAATTTTCAATAGATATAATTTTTCGTAAGAGTTATGATTTCTTAAGATTTGAATCGTATCCATTATATTTGATTTAGATTAGTTATAAATTAATACGAATCCTTAATTATGAATGGATATAATTTCAAAACATTAAACTCTTCAATATTTGATTAAAAGTTACAACTCTTTCAAATATAATATTATGCAAAATTTTGCATTCAAAAAGGTCTAGACTCATTTTTTTTCTATATAAAAAAAAAAGTCCAGACCTTTTCAAATGCTCTAGACCTTTTAGTTATGATAAATTATTTTTTTGATCATGGTAAAGGATAATCTAGAACTTTTTACAAAATGTCTAAATTTTTCCTATGAATATCACAAATCTCTCTCTTTTACTCATATTGAATAGAGTTACCACATTAGTTAATTATTAAACTTTTTAAAGATGTAGTTTATACTTTGAAATTGATAATTGATAATCTATCTCAATAAAACTTAGGTTTGTAATTTGTTTTCCCTAGTTTGAATTCTTCTACCTTACTCTCTTGAAAATAGAATGTTTTGTGTGGTTGTATACATCTCTCAAGATATTCCTTGAGCATTACCTAATCTAGAGACGCAATAAAAATTTGCTAGAATGGTTTTATAAAGGAAAAGTTGTATAATTTGAATATTATTAGGATTTCCTATTTGATTCTCAAGGTTAATAAATTGCTTCTTCCTTATTTGCTTTATTATAGTTCAATAATGTGAATACTAATTTTTTAGTAGAATTGGTCGAGTTTAATTCCTCCAAAAGAAAAAAGGGAATTTTATGTCAACCTTTTAATGTGATTTACAAATTGATAAAAGGAAAATCTCTAGCTAGTAGAGAAAAGTTAATCCCTACCTTGGTAATATATGGTTCAAGTCCATAGCCTTAATTTCACATTGCTCCTCATAAATGCTGTTTATAAAAAATCTAAGTGGCCATGAAGTTTTGCGGCTAACATAAATGCATCCATTCCAGTAATGGTACGTAAAGTTATACTTTCTTAAATGATGCTATAGTATAACTATCCAAAAAGCTAACGGTAGGTACGGATAATAAATAGGAGATTTAGATGGCTTACTTAAATTCTATATTGTCACAGTTTGAACCAGATTCGTAACCTGTTATAGAACCAGCATGGTGTTTTTAAATAGGAACTATGACTCGAAGTAATGGGACTGGATTTGTATAGAAATCGTCGATTCTACGGATCTATGGTGGGTCTATTTATTAGACTCATTAAACCGGCGGTTTTGATTCATGAATTTAAAAAAAAAAGAAAAATTAATAAGAATTCCAAAAAATAGTTATTAATATAACTATAAAACATGTATTTTTAAATTTTAATAATTTTGGATGCAAAGTAATTTTAGAAAAAATAGTTATTAGTAATTAATGTAATAATTTAATTTTTTAATTTGTATATTTTAGAATAACAAATTATATTGGAGAAAAATTAAGTAGAACCGACAAAAAAGAAAAAAGAAAAAAATTGAAAATTTTAACCCAAAAAAAAAAAAGAATTTAATGAATTGACTTTTGAATTAGCCACACCATTCTATGTCTGGTTTTCCTAATCTTTGTCTCGTGACCAAGTGGTTTTGGGCCGGTTTGGAACCATGAAAAATGTCTATTTTCATTTATTACTTATGTATACTATGGGGCAAACAAATCAAACTATGCACAAATTATTTGAGTTTGACTTGAGATTATTTGAATCAAGTTCGAAATCAAGTTCAAGTTACTTGAATAATTAATTGGGTTGAACTCAAACTTTATAAATGTTTGGTTTAACTACCTCATGAACCTAAACTAGTTCAAATTGAGTATAGATCAAGTTTCAATTGAATTTATATATTAATATTGCTATAATTAAAAAATTAGATAAATTGAGCTTTAATAATTTTAATTGAGTCAAGCTTGAACTTGTTGAATATCACTAAGTTCGAATATAAGCTCAAAATTATAAATTTGAACATGTTTAGAGTTTGAGTTAAGTTTGAACTTTAAAATTTTGAGCTCAAACTCAATACTTTGTATTCTCAATTCCACTAATTTATGGGCCTATCTATATCCGAGAATGAAAATTTTATTTGGCATATGAGATTGAATTCCATTTATGAAGGTAAGAGATCATTGAAAAAATGTGCATAGTACAAGACACTTATAGTATTCAGCCCAAAATTGAATCGGCTTTTTAAGGGGGATTTGGATTATTTTCCTTAATTTGTTTAGATTTTCCTCTTAAAATGCATTCATGTAGAATCAATGGTTAATATTGCAATAAAAAAACATGGTATCATAAGATGTCAAAATATTTAAAAAATTAAGATAATCCCAATTATTAATCTATAAATTCAGGAGAATTTTGAAAAAGTAAATTTGGAAGATCTATTTTTTTTTTTAATTATGTTTTCTTTCATATAATACTTCTTACAAATTGAAAAAGATTTTCTGAAATATAATGTTTGTTTTAATTTGTTGGTTGATTGAATAAAATTGCACGAAAAACCTTTTTCCATCTTCAATTTTGACAATGCTTATGTGGTAAGAAATGAAATTAAGTACTAGCTTAATAAGTACATAAACGCAATAAAAATATATGTTTTAATGTATTAGAGTTGAATGTAAAACTAGAAGTCTTTACATGAAAATGATTCAATATGTAATGTTAAGTACTAACATGATACTTTTTATATTAATGTAAATAGTTAGGAGATATCAAAATAAATCTAACAAGCACTTGACAAATCCAATTTTCAAGAGCAGACAATGACACTAGCAGTATGTAAATAAGCTAATGTACTCGTAAATTACTCAAGTTTAATTTGGTATTACTCGAGTTCAAGTTAATAATAATCCAATTGAGCTTGAACTCAAACTTTATAATGTTTGGCCCAATTAAATTAGTTTTGTGAGCTTAATTGAGCTTGAAGCTTTCATATGTATATTTTATTATTTATTATTTTTCATGCCCGACTTTTTATATTATATTGGTGGATATCACCATTTTTCCGTGTAAGAGATGTTTCCATCGATCTTTAGATCCCTAGCTATCTCTTTCGAGTTTCGACGCAATCTACCGCTATTATATTTACTTCAATTTCAATTATATTTCCATGGTTGTGATATCAGAATTGTTGTAACACCAAATTATTAAGTCCTGACCCGTGCTTCGGTTACATAATAATAGAGCAGACAAAAAAAGAGAGAAAAAAGAAGTAGAAGAAAAAGAGAATTCAACATAGAAAAATAAGAAAAGGGTATCAAGATACCTAAGAATAGATTCATTGGACGCCAATTGTTGTTCGGTCGAACAATCCATGTAGTTCCATGGATCCTTAGCTTATTTTGATTTATCCATTGCATTGTACTAACCAGCAAGCCCCCATCATCCCGCAACCCAAATGGCGATGTTCGTCTACTCTAGAGCTTCATCTCAACTTTCCAAATTCCAATAGGCATTCTTCGGTCATATTAGTCAACACACCCTAAGAGCCACCAAGTACTCTCTGGATTCTCTCGAGTTTTACCTTCTTTTAGACTTTCCTCACCTTAGTCATTAAGCTCAACTCCTCTTATAAATGCTAGCTAGATCATCACCACGAGAAATTTTGATCATACAACCCTATACTCTTTTTTCGTATAACAAACAATATGATTTCCGCAAACCAAAGGACAACATGATGCAAGATTTTTCATGTATATACTTCCATATGGTAAATTGCACCTTCAATTACAATGTAATATTACTTCACCTACACCAGCTATTCTAAATGTTTTGCCTATTTGCATATAGCCACCCTATATAAGCTTGTAGGTTCGGAACTAAACTCTCTTTCAACACCAGTGAAATTTAGTACCGGAGTCCAAAATCCAATACGAGAATCTCCTTTGTTTATCAAAATCCACCAATAGCTATTGCTAGATTAGCAATTGCTTTACCCTCATAATCTCGATTCTAGCATCAATTCTGCCTCTTTAGGCACTTTACAAAACACTATTAGTCAGACTGTTAGTTAAATTTAGCTTGATCACCATTAGTATCTTCTTAAATCCACCCAACAAATATCCTTGATGCATCCAGCATATGATCCAATGCTAGCCTTAGTATAGCAAGATCCCATGCATTCTTGCTTGCCATACACCAAAACATGTGCATCTGTCAAATCTCTTGATGACATACATTATCGTTTCTGTGTAGAAAATTAGATCACAAAACCTAAAATCCGCATATCCTAGTCAACCTTGAGCTTCAGTTCCAATTTGTTATCTTTGAAGCTCTCTGATACTAACTTATTGGGATCTTTAGGTTCTTATTATAGATCATTGGAGACTCGAAATGGTGATAAATAAGTTAAAGAGAGAATTTGACACATGAAATATAAAAAAAAAAAAAATTAAAAAAAAAAAAACCATTTAGAAGACAAGAAAGAGATCTACTAGCATAATAATACAGATATAGAACTCTCGCAAGCAACATAATCGATCCCTATGAGATTTCTCATAATTTCTCTTAAGCTCAGCAGTACACTACAAAAATACAAATATGTGTGTGTGTTTGTATGTATATATGTAGAAAAAACAACTGCAAGGAAGATAATCAGGCAATAGGTGTTGTAAAAAACGGGAATTTTACCGAAACTATACAAAACAAAAAAGAGGGAACAATGTTCTTTTGCATGCCGTGGATTCATTGGAATGGTCCATGGAATCATTTTTCTGATCCTAATCTTTGTTCGAGTCATTACAGGATTCAGTCAAATCTACCTATTTCTTTACCACACTAATTATTGATATCAACCGTGTATGTGGTAGGAAAGTGCATAAAAGAGTACACGGCCAAAGTACACGGTCGTGTATGTAGTAGGAAAGTGCACAGAAGAGTACACGACCAAAGTACACGGTCGTGTATGTGGTCGTGTATCCCTTGCCAGAATGTGCACAGAAACGTATAGAAAGTACACGGTCGTGTATCTCCTACCAAAATGTGCATAGAAACGTATAGAAAGTACACTGCCAAAGTACACGGTCGTATACACGGTCGTGTATCCCCTGCCGACCAGCTTGTGCTCTCCACGATTGTGATATTCGCGATCTTTGTAATTTAGGTAGATAGATATTAGAGATATTCTTGTTATTGACTTAGCTAATTTGTAGGAGTCAGTTTAGGAAGGAATAGATAACATTCTCTTGTATATATATTCAACAGGTGGAAGAAAGGAATCAAAGAAAAAGATTTCCTCAAACCATTTTCCTATTTTTCTGTTTTTAGCATGGTATCAGAGCCAAGCTGAAGCTACCCTATTCAAAGAGGCAGACATGGCTGAGAGTGATAGGAAAGGCAGTGCAAATGGTGAGGGAATGAACCAGAGGAAGACTATTTCTCCATATGACATCACGTCCAATGACAATCCTGGAATTGTGATAACGCAAGTCTAATTGAAAGGCGACAACTATGATGAATGGGTTCGGTCTATGCGAGCAGCCCTAAGAGCAAGAAAGAAATTCGGTTTTGTTGATGGGATAATCATACAACCGGATGAGGAGTCTCCAGATTTCGATGATTGGTGGACCATCAACTCGTTGCTGGTGTCTTGGATTAGGAATACCATTGAATCCAATCTTCGTTCTACCATATCGCATGTGGAAGTAGCGCAAGATTTGTGGACATATATCAAAGAAAGATTCTCAGTGGCAAACGGACCTAGGATACAACAATTAAAGGCAGAGCTTGTCGAATGTAAACAAAAGGGACTTGCTATCGTGGACTACTATGGAAAACTGAAGAAACTTTGGGAAGAACTTGCTAACTTCGAGCAAGTGCCAACCTGCAAGTGTGGAATGTGCAGGTGCGATCTTGGATCAATTCTGGAAAGGAAACGAGAAGAAGAAAGAGTGCACCTGTTCCTCATGGGATTAGATGAGGATATATATGGTACAGTGCGATCTAACATACTAGTTCAGGATCCATTGCCAAGTTTGAACAAGGTTTACTCAATCCTGGTGTAAGAGGAATGAATGAAGACAATCGTTCGAGGAAAGGAAGAACGAAGTAATGTCATGGCCTTTGCTATTCAAGGGGCAAATGCAATTCGCAGCCGTAATGAAGGAAGGGACAAAAGCATGATCTGCTCAAATTGTAAGCGTGTTTGTCGGATATCCTTATGGGAAGAAGGGATGGCAGCTGTATGACTTAGAAACAAAAAAATACATCATCTCACGAGACGTCGTTTTTTATGAGAATGAGTTTCCTTTTTCTTCTGTCGCATCCAAATCCCAAAGTGATGTTGCCAGACCAGTACACGTGAGTGATGTCTTCAATGAGAATGAAATGTTTGCAGTCAGGGGGGGCATAACAGAACACACTGCTCCTATACACATTCAAGTGCCTGTGCAAACGACAGCAGAAGAATCAGAGGATGAAGGGCTTCCAACAGATACAGCAGTAGATGCAGACCGCGAGCAGCTTCCAGCAGTAGATGAAGAACAAGAGCAGCTCCAGCAGGGGCGTAGACATCGTCAGAAGCAAGTGTCAGTCCGTTTGCGCGATTATGTTACTCGTACACTTCAGAAATTGAGTCTATCTCGTTCCTCACCCACACCAACGCATCCTTCAGGTACACCATATCCTATAACACATTATGTGAGCTGTGACAAATTTTCTGAGGGACATCAGGCATTTCTTGCAGCCATTACAGCAGATCGTGAACCAATAACCTTTTCTGAAGCCATGAAAGATGAGCGATGGAGACAAGCTATGCAGCATGAGATACAAGCTTTAGAGAATAATGGCACCTGGGTGATTGACAGCTTGCCTCCGAACAAGAAAGCTCTCGGATGTAAATGGATTTATAAAATTAAATACAACTCTGATGGCACTGTTGAACGCTACAAAGCAAGACTAGTGATATTTGGAAATCATCAGATTGAAGGGATTGACTACACAGACACATTTGCTCCAGTAGCCAAGATGGTGACAGTGCGTGTGTTTCTGGCTGTTGCTGCTGCCAAGAACTGGGACTTACATCAGATGGATGTTCATAATGCATTCCTACATGGCGAGTTGCAAGAGGAGGTGTACATGAAATTGCCTCCTGGTTTTCAGGTCTCAAGCGCTGGGAAAGTATGTCGTCTTCGCAAGTCCCTTTATGGTTTGAAACAAGCTCCTCGTTGTTGGTTTGCTAAGTTATCCGTTGCATTGGTCGCTTATGGTTTTAAGCAATCGTATTCTAATTACTCCCTCTTCAGTCTACAGCGAGGTGATACTTGCATCCATCTTCTGGTTTATGTTGATGATTTAATTATATCTGGTAACAACCAAGCTACTATCCGAAGATTCAAAACGTATCTTAGTGAATGTTTTCACATGAAAGATTTAAGATCTTTGAAGTATTTCTTAGGTGTTGAGGTTGCACACAGCTCTGAAGGCGTCTTCCTCTGTCAGTGTAAGTATGCGTTGGATATCATTTCGGAAGTTGGATTGCTAGGCGCCAAAGCTGCCAGTGTTCCTTTGGAGCAACATCATCGGTTGGCGCTGGCTACTGGACACCTGCTTGATGATCCGGCCAGATATCGTCGATTGGTCGGTTGCCTCATTTATCTTAGCTTCACAAGACCAGACCTGTCTTACAGCATTCATGTCCTCTCTCAATTTATGCACCAACCAAGAGTTGATCATTGGGATGCTGCTTTACGTGTTGTGAGATATCTGAAAGGGCATCCAGGACGAGGTATTCTGCTGCATAGGGAGAACAACATGTGCTTTTCCGGCTGGTGTGATTCGGACTGGGCAGGCTGTCCTTTGACTTGCCGGTCACTCACAGGTTGGTGTGTTTACTTCGGCCACTTGCTTATCTCTTGGAAGACTAAGAAACAACAGACCGTATCCCGCTCATCTGCTGAGGCTGAATATCGATCCATGGCAATGACAACTTGTGAGCTGAAATGGTTAAAGGAACTATTGTTTGATCTTGGTGTGGCTCATCCTTCTCCTATGCATCTTCATTGTGATAGTCAAGCTGCCTTCCACATAGCCCAGAATCTAGTGTTTCATGAACGCACCAAGCACATTGAAGTCGACTGTCACCTTGTTCGTGATGCAATTGTTGATGGCTACATCCGTTCGTGTCACATCTCAACTCATGATCAATTAGCTGATATCTTTACCAAAGCACTGGGAAAAGTCCCACATGGTCGTCTCCTATGCAAGTTGGGCACTTCGAATCTGCATGTGCCAACTTGAGGGGGGGTATTGATATCAATCGTGTATGTGGTAGGAAAGTGCACAGAAGAGTACACGGCCAAAGTACACGGTCGTGTATGTGGTAAGAAAGTGCACAGAAGAGTACACGGCCAAAGTACACGGTCGTGTATGTGGTCGTGTATCCCCTGCCAGAATGTGCACATAAACGTATAGAAAGTACACGGTCGTGTACACGGCCGTGTATCTTCTGCCAGAATGTGCACAGAAACGTATAGAAAGTACACGGCCAAAGTATACGGTCGTGTATCTCCTGCCGGCCAGCTTGTGCTCTTCACGATTGTGATATTAGTGATCTTTGTAATTTAGGTAGATAGATATTAGAGATATTCTTGTTATTGACTTAACTAATTTGTAGGAGTCAGTTTAGGAAGGAATAGATAACATTCTCTTGTATATATATATTCAACAGATGGAAGAAAGGAATTAGAGAAAAAGATTTCCTCAAACCATTTTCCTATTGTTCTGTTTTTAGCACTAATCCATGCTCTTGCAGGCGTTTTAAACACAAGTCTCATGATAAATTCAAGATACATTCTAACATAAGTAAATAAATGCTAAATATTGATTTTTCATTTTGGCACATTTACAAATCTATAACTACATGCTATATTACTTTATAATAGGTAGGGACGGATCTACACGGAGGCACCAAGGGCAATTGCCGACACCGAGATCCCAAAAGAAAGAAAGAAAAAAAATCATCTAAGTATGTGAAAGGCGAGAAAAGAACCCTTAGTTTTATTTTTTAAAGACAAATTCTAAAGCAGTAGAGTAAATAACTATTCGTGGGCACTAGTACATACTTGTAGAAGCCTATAAAAGGCCAACATTGTATACTCTTCATTGCACTAAAAGGTCAACAAAGCCCAACTAACTAAAGGAGTCCTAGAGCCTTGCTTCTCCTACCCCATTCTTCTCCACCTCCATCAACACCACCAGAGTCACCAAGACGCACACACCCCAACAAGAGGTGCAACTTCTGGTTCCAACGATGATCACCTCTTATGGTATAATCAAGCCTATCTGTACCCAATCATACTCTACCATTACATTTTTAAATCTCCTAGCAACCATCTACTTATTTGTCATTTTTAAAATGACCAGTGCCACTCCGCCGCTGCCCAAAAACGCCACGGTGCCAGCATTGCTCGTGTTCGGCGACTCGCTTGTTGATCCCGGAAACAATAACCATCTAAATACGATAGGAAAATGCAATTTTCCACCGTATGGCAGGGACTTTGAAGGAGGAGTAGCTACTGGCAGATACAGCAATGGAAGAATTCCCTCTGACATGTTAGGTATTCTCGCTTAATTAAAACTTCTCTTCTGATTTTCAGATGTTTGTGTATGTGAATGTGCGCTACTAGGTTTGCGGATGTGATACCAGCATCAACGACACTGTTCGAACAATAAACACAGGCCATCTGTACGTTGTTGCCTACGATTTATTAGATAGGAAGATATATGGGGTAATAAAGTAATGAAATTGGTAGCCAGAAAGATATATAGATATTCACTGTTCCCAAATTTTCGTTTTGAATGTATTTTAATTAAATTACATGTAGACATTTATTTTCGTAGAATATACTTCCCTAATTATATATTAATTCTTGGCCTAGCTACTTGGATATAAATGGTGGAAACACAGTAAATTTTTATCCTTTAAAAGATGGCATTTTCAGGAGCTGGATGAATTTTTACTTTTCGAAAAGGTGGCTCTATCAAAAAAATATTACGTCTGACAATATATTAAGAAATAGTTAAAGAGAGTTTACAATAATACCACAGCAAATTAAGATATTGTGTTATAAATATTGCCTTAAATATAATTGAAAGCCGCTATATTTTTTACCAAAATTTGACAACGACCTGTATGTTTTCAATGGGTTTTTATGCTGAAATTTAATTAAATCCTATTTGTTTTCTCTGAGTGATTTAAATTATATATATTTGTACTTTTACATTATTTTAAGTCTCTTTAGTAGTAGTTCTTATTATTCAAGGAATTAATCATAAAACTTATTAGGTGTAACGATACCAACATTGAGGAGTTCAATGCCCAAATTGAATTATGAAAAACTTGATTGGATTTTGGTACAAATACGGATGATGTGATTGAATTTTGACAAATAAATAGAGAGGGATTCTAGCGTTTTCATCCTCCTAAATATTTATGCTACCCTCATATGACTTCCTTCCTTCCTATTCAACGTCTAGCTGAAGCATTTGGTGTGAAGAAAAACTTGCCTGCTTATCTTGATCCAGATCTGCAGCTCCAAGACCTCCTCACAGGCGTAAGCTTCGCCTCCGCTGCATCCGGATATGATCCACTCACGGCCAAATTTGCTGTAACAATCTCCCTCAAACTTCGACATGAAAAGTATTTACAATGGATAATGACCATGCACTTGCCTGCCTAGCTATTTGGTTGTTGATTCGGTCAAATTTTACGGGCATAATATTGAAAGCATTTTATTGTAAAAAGTTTCGATAAAACTGATTTAAAAGCTGAAGCTTATAAATACGAGGTGTGTGCATGTACACCTGTTTTTATATTAATCATTTAACTTTCAATTGTGAGTTAAAATTTTAATTTAAAACTGAACAAGCACGAGGATTCATAAAACACGTTTGCATTGGTCTAAACTCAAGACTTTATGTTCTAATACCGATGTTGAATTAGTTCCATGACCAACTTATCTAGAAAATTAATTTGCAGACGTTGTTTGGTTGATAAACTTCAAATGTTTTGGAATTCGAACTCTTATTTTGAAACATATTAAATACCTGAAAGTTGATATAAATTTTGTGACATAGCAACTAATTTCAGTTTTTATTACTCATGACCAGTCTGTTCTTACCTTGCATGACCAATTAGACTTGTTTAAAGAGTACATAGACAAGATACAAGAAGCTGGAGCAGAGAGAGCAGCTAGCATTGTATCAGACAGTGTATACATTGTATGCTTGGGAAGTAATGACATTGCCAACACTTACTACACATTGCCATTGAGAAAAGCTCAATACGATCTTCCATCTTATACAGATTTTCTGGCTGAATTAGCTTCAAATTTTTTCCAGGTACGTTTATAGACCCAAATGTAGTGTACGTAAAATTAAAGAGCTGTACTATGCGTTTAAAACGTGTGCAAAGAATATTAAAAGGGCAGTAATTATGCGTTTCATAACTCTTGGATATCGGCTCACGGTCACGGTTCAATCCTTTGTTGCTGGTGAAAATCCCTCGATATCCTTCCCCCATGAGCATTCGTAAGCACTAAGGAGTCATGTATCACTGACTTTCTCTTGTTAGTTATATAATTGGAAAAGTTTAATTATTTACTCCGAATTTTTGAATCTTTTGCAATTACGGACGAAACTTTTTAAATACCAATTTCAGTACTCATCTAAATTTCATATTGCTAAAATTACCATCTTACCTAACATCGTCGGACGCTGCTAGACATGTTGGCATTGATCAATCAGCACCAATATTCATCGAATTTATATCCAAAATTAATTTGCATGCAACCACCCTAGATTTAGCACAAACCCAAAACAACTTTGCATGAAACCTCCTCAGATCCCTTGTCATCAAAACCGATGGCCAACTGTGCTCGACAATTTAACTCTCCACCATTCCACCATTGTGATGCCACCACCTTCATACCACAGCCATCACTACCCAATTGCAACCATCCACTACAGCCAATGATCAAATGATTAAAGCCAAATAATGTCTCACTACCACCAATTTCTATGTTTCCGTAATCAAATTTTATGATTGAAGTTTGAAATTGTTAAATGCTACATTCAATTAAATTTTTATTTATCACCCTTTACACTAAAAGTTTGAAATTACTAAATGTCATCTTAGTTAAAGGTTTTTTATTGTCACATTTAGTACCTCTACTATCTTTAAGAAGATGACATGGAAAATAGTCATGAGTCATATAAAACAAAAAGAAGTAAAATAGTAAAATTGATAAGTAAAAATTCGATTGAATGTAAAAAATAACTTAATGTGTAAAATTGAAAATACACTCTAGATTTAAGGCGTTTAATATGATTTGTCCCTTTAGTTTATGGGCACTTTTAAAAAAATAAAAAATAAAAATATGTTTCAATTGTAATTTATTTTATGAAAAATGACACATTTTATGTGTTTATTTTAGCTCAAAATGTCCCCTCATCTAATAACTATTGATGGAATTAGGAGCTAGAAAGTTTAGTAACGGAATGTTTAAATGAATACTAAAATTGATACTGAGAATTTTAAATGATGAAATATTTACAAAGGAGGCATATTTGTAATCTACCCATTTTAATATTAGTTACCTTTCTCACATGCACTTAATGTTTTAGCATCTTCTTCACCGTGTAGTGTGCACAAACAACACGACATTCGCTATATTTTATGGCATGAACTTATTTTTATTTTATATATTTTAAGATATTAGTTAATTACGTATAGACCCTTTTAAATTTTTTTACATGCCATGTGACGTCCTTATTATTTTAAAAAATAAGCAAATAATCTCAAAACTGTTGTTAAAACTCTTAAGCATTACTATGATGACTATACATATTGACAGTTTAGGGATTATAGCAACATCTTACATAGTACATACACACTTTTAGAAAAATAAAGTCTTGTTTTTGAAGTTTATGAAGTCTATCTACGCGTAACCAATAACTTGTGAGGCGTTATTTAGTTTTAGGAAGTGGGGCCTTATATGGGTTAAGATCAAATGTCCAACAATGTTAAGTAAACACAACCTAATTTTCTAAGGTACTGCAGGCGATGACTAAATAGTACTACAATCAATTAGGGAATTCCTAAGAGAAAAGATTGTTGTTAAATTTCTTTGTTATAATATATTAATATATATCTATATATACATATATATGTATTACTCTGCTTATTATTTTCATGTGCGTTATTCTCCTCCAGGAACTATATGATCTAGGAGCCAGAAGAATTTGGGAATACTTAGTTTACCACCCATCGGTTGTGTGCCTGCAGAAAGAACCTTAAGAGGTGGTCCTCATAGACGATGCTTTGATTTGGTAAATAGGGCATCGATTTTCCTCAATTCTAAGCTCTATTCAAAAATTGACAACCTTAACCAACAACTTCCTTATGCCAAACTCGTCTACGTGGACATTTACTACGCATCCCTAGATATTATCCAAAACCCTTCTGATTACGGTAAGTGCCATATTATCATGAAGTTAAAAAAAAGAAAGAAAGAAAGATATTTTACCATTAAATGTTATTTGGTTTCGGTTAATGCCTAAGTTAATTTTTCATTTTATTTTTTGTAGGATTTGAAGTCAGTACCAAGGGGTGTTGTGGTACCGGTTACATAGAAGTGAGCTTTTTATGCAACAGTCTAGATGATTCTAACACATGCATAGATGATACAAATATTGTATTCTGGGATAGCTTTCATCCTACAGAAAGGGCATATCAAATTATTACTAATGGTTGTTTTTAATAAATATTTTCACCAGTTGTTTTATTATGCTGTCAAATTTAAATCCAAGTACAAGAGGGAAAAAAAAAGAAAGAACAAGAAATGGAAAGAAAACCTAGTGGATGAAATGTTTGCATTTTAGTTCAAATCTGAAATATGATTATACATTGGTATGGAGGTATAGATGAAGCTTTGCCACGTGAGAACTTTTCGTCAACAAAAATTTCAATTTATAAAATGAAAGAGCATTATATTAACTAAAGTGGAACTAAAATGTCTAGTGTACTGGGCGAAAAGTCTGTTGTACTTTAAATAAGGGTTACATTATATTTTCTAACTCATTTCAATATATATCAGTAGGTGAAGTATGTGTTGCGTGTACACAACTAGGTATTTCAAAATAATTGTTAGAAAAGAGATGACGCAGCGCGGAAGCGAAATCGAAACAATCCGAAATTGGATTGGTTTCCTACAACAAAGACACACACTTTGATGCAAATTAGGTTGCGCACAACCCGGCAATTGGAGAAAACTCTCTCTCCAAGTGTATTCAAATATATAATAAAACGTAACCCTAATCTATCTGACAAAAGAGTTTTTATATGGCCCCATAAAATATCTAAAAGGGGAAAATCTAAACGTACACGTGAAAGAAATAATAAAATACGCGTCATACAACGGTCTCATACACGGCCGTTTATGTAAGCCGTGTATGGCTCTGTGAATATTCTTGGCTAGGTACACGGTCATGTTCCCAGCCGTGCAAGGAAACCGTGTTTTGCTTCTGTTGAAATCTTGATCGAATACACGGTCACGATGCACGACCGTGTATGGGGACTGTGTATACTTCTGTGGAAATCTGACTGAAGACCGGTCGCGATGCACGGTCGTCTCCTAACTGTGTAAGGAAGCCGTGTATACTTCTGTGGAAATCAGCAACGGATACACGGTCGAGATACACGGTCGTCTCCTGGCCATGTAAGGAAACCGTGTATACTTCTGTGAAACTCCGGATTGGATACACGGTCGCTATGCACGGCCGTGTGTCCCCTGTCTCTTGTGCCTCCATCATTCTCCCCCACCAATGGAGAACTTGACTTTGAGTTCTCGTCCGGATATAGAGGAGTATCATCGGAATGAAAAGGTGACAAGTCCGCCACATTGAAAGTGCAAGAGATATTCATATCTTTCGGGAGTTGTACAACATATGCGTTGTCATTGATCTTACGTACAACTTCATAGGGACCGTACTTCCTGGGTTGAAGTTTCCCATACTTCCCTACATGGAATCGCTCTTTTCGAAGGTAAACCATTACCTGATCGCCCACTGTAAAGAACTTCTTTCGTCTATGCTTATCTGCATCCCCTTTGTACCGTGTGTTGGATTCCTCTATCTTTCGCTTAACTTCTTCAGTAGTGGCTTGGTGTTGCTCCGCCATATGTTTAGCCGCTACATCACCCACCATGTCCTTGGGTAATTTGAGCAAGTCCAACGCATGTTGTGGTATCTTTGTGTATACTACTGAGAATGGAGACCTTCCAATAGTTCGGTGGACAGAACTATTGTAAGCGAATTCGGCCTGAGCCAATGCTTGATCCCACTGTCCCGGTTTCTCACCGCAGATGCTTCTGATGAGGTTTCCGAGGGTCCTGTTAGTCACCTCGGTCTGTCCATCGGTTTGAGGATGAGCGGTGCTGCTGTAATTCAGGGATGAATCAAACATAAACCAGAGGGTCTTCCAAAAGTGACTAAGGAATTTGCTATCCCTATTAGATGTGATGGACTTTGGGACTCCATGCAACCGCACCACTTCCTTGAAGAACAACCGTGCAATAGCCCGTGCGTCGGCGGTCTTCCTGCATGGGATGAAATGAGCCATCTTGGAAAACCTGTCAACTACAACAAACACAGAGTTAGCACCTCGTTGGGTACGAGGCAAAACCCAGTATGAAGTCCATTGACAAATCCTCCCAAATGTTTGAAGGCACGGGGAGAGGAGTATATAGGCCAGTGTTTTGGGATTGCCCCTTAGACACTTGACAAATGTAGCACCTCTCCACAATTCGATACATATCCCTCCTTAACTGAGGCCAAAAGTATTTGGCGGTAACTGCAGCTAGGGTCTTATCTCTACCCATATGTCCCGCCAGTCCTCCACCATGCAAGTCCCTGATAAGCTTTTCCCGCAAAGAAGTTTCGGGAATGCACAGCTGGTTTCCCTTTCATCAAATATCCCTCATGTATATGATAGTCATCACACGGTTCCCTGTTGGCACACTTAATCCAAGTGTCCTTAAAGTCGCTATCATCCTCATATAGTTTCCTTTAGCTTCTCGAAGCCAACAATGTCTGTACTCAACGTAAGCAGGACATTCGCTCTTCTACTCAGGGCGTCCGCGACTTTATTTTGCACACCTGACTTGTGCATCAACCTGAAAGGAAACCTCTGTAAGAACTCAATCCACCTAGCGTGCATATCCTTACTAATTCGGGTCTGACCACTCAAATGTTTAAGAGCCTCACAATCCGAATACAAAATGAACTCTTGCCCGACCAGGTAGTGCTCCCACACTTTAAGGGCCCTTACCACGGCGTAGAATTCCTTATCATAGGTAGACCAAGTCCTCCTTGCTTCGCACAACTTCTCACTGTTAAAGGCTATTGGTCTTTTCTCCTGTGATAGTACTGCACCTACTCCGACCCCACTAGCATTGCAATCCACTTCGAACAATTTTTCAAAGTCTGGTAGAGTTAGTACCGGCGCGCTACACAATCTCTGCTTCAAGTTCATGAAGCTCAATTAGATTCGTCACCCCATTGGAACTTTCCCTTCTTTAGGCATTCGGTCAAGGGGGTAGCAACAGTACTAAAATGCCTAATGAACCTTCTGTAGAAACTGGCTAAGCCGAAGAAGCTTCTCAATTCCGTTACGATTCTTGGAACAGGCCATTCCCTAATTGCTTTTTACCTTCTCGTCATCCACCATCACTCCCTCACTACTAACCACAAACCCCAGGAACAACAATCGTCTGTGACATAAATGTGCACTTTTTAAGATTAGCGAACAACTTATTCGCCTTTAATGTAGACAACACACACCTTAGATGTTCTAAGTGTTCTTCTTTGGATTTACTGTATAATCAGAATATCGTCAAAGTACACAACAAGAAAACGACCATTGAAAGGTTTCAATACCTGGTTCATTACTCTCATGAAGGTGCTCCGGTGCGTTACTCAGCCCGAATGGCATCACTAGCCACTCATACAGCCCCTCTTTGGTCTTAAACTGCCGTTTTCCACTCGTCTCCAGGATGGATCGAATCTGGTGATATCCACTCCGCAAATCTATCTTAGAGAAGATAGTAGCGCCACTCAAACGGTCCAACATATCCTCAATGCGGGGTATAGGGAATTTATACCCTATGGTAATCTTGTTGATAGCTCGGCTATCAACACACATCCTCCAGCTCCCATCTTTCTTGGGAGTTAACAATGCTGGAACCGCACATGGGCTTAGCTATCCCGGATGAAACCTTTGTCCAAAAGCTCTTGACCTTCTCCTGGAGAATCCCGGCTTCCTTGGGACTCATTCTGTAATGCGGGAGGTTTGGGAGACTAGCCCCGGCATCAGGTCTATCTGGTGTTGAATATTCCTCAAAGGGGTAGTCCCTCGGTAGGTCGTCTGGGACCACTTCCTTGAACTCCTCAAGAAGATCCCTCACTGCCCCTAGCACTTCTCTATCAAGTTCCTCCCCTCCTTCGGTCACTCCTTTCATGATGAGGGCATGTACCACTCGCGATTCCTTCAAGTCGTCCATCACTTCCTTCTCAGATTGAGTGACAGTTAAGAATGAGCGACTCTCAACCTTCTTCCCTTTAGCACGTCCTTCCCTCTTCAATGGTAATAAGGTATACTTCACACCCTCCTTCTCCAACCGGTAGACATTTTCTTTGCCCGCATGTTGCGCGTCCACGTCCACGTCAAACTGCCATGGCCTCCCAAACAAGATGTGGCAAGCATCCATGTCTACAATGTCGCAGAATGCTTCATCGCGATACTTCCCTATTGAGAAAGGTACCCTGCATCTCTCCTTAACTTCAATTTTCTCTGCGGCCTTAATCCAGCCAATAGTATAAGGATTCGGTGCTTCTCAAAGGGCAGCTGCAGTTGCGTCACAACCTCCCTTCCTATGATGTTTTCGCAACTGCCGCTGTCTACTATCAACTCAAATAGCTTCCCCATGATCGTACATCGTGTGCAAAACAATTGGTGCCTCTGCGTGAACTCTTCTTGCTTTGGGGTGAGCATCATGCGCCGAATTACATATGATGGCTCCGCTGCTTCTTCTTCTTTCCTCATAGTACTCTCCCTCCCATCGGGCTCACAGCAAATTTCCTCATCATCTTCCTTATCGAGGATGTTGACGCTCTTCCTCGCTGGCATTCGTTTGACCGATGACCCGTTGGTTGCATCGAAAACACTTGCCCAATATGGGTTTGGCATAGGGATTGTTGGGCCTTTGAGCTCCTTTCGGCTCCACGGCTTCTTCCCCTCACTTTTCTCTTCCCTCCTAGACATGTCCTCATTTGGTTTATATGGTGTAACCCTACTTTTCTCAAGTACCGGTTCGACTACCCACCTATAGCTTCGCCTACATACCCTTTCCGTCCTCCCCCGCATCTACTCCCTTGCTCCTGCAACACAAGCTCGGCTCGGAGACTAAGTTCTTTGCTTCAACGAGGTTCTCACCATCGTCACCCCAATCTTATCTTTGATTTGTAATTTCAGCCCTTCTACATACCTCGCAACTTGCTGACCCTCGCTCTCCCTCAAATCATTCCGTTCTGCCAGCCTCATGAACTCCCACCGAAATACTCAGCACGGAACGTTGTCCTTGGCGGCACCGCCGATATTGTTGGAACAATATCTGCTCGTAATCCGGTGGGGGGAAGTCAGTTGCAGCAGCTGCTTCATGCGAAAACCATGATCTCATCGGGGCTTTCCTTCCCTGCCTCCTACTTTGGGCAATCCTCCCATCATGCCGAAGCACCACTCTTCAACCTGCTTTGCCACCAGCCTTACACGACGGTCCTCGAGAATTTCCATGTAGTCGAAGAACCGGTCTACTTCCACCAACCCAAAATCAAGGAAGCCTTCGATGTTGAACTGCCATCGAACCCAAAGGGAATATCAACCTTCAGCCGATAGTCTCCGCCATCCCCGTGATCATAACCCCCACGGTTTCTCCTGTGATCACCTTCTCTAGGATAGTTTCCATGAGGAGCCATTCGATGACCACCGCCTCTTCCACCACGCCTCGCCGCGGCCTATTTTCGTACGTCTCATCACTCTCTTCGCTAGACTCCTCACTCCTCCACACGTCCCCACCTGTTCCCCAACAACAGGGCGGATGACGCGTCCACCCAATTCCTCCACCGCGCGTGGTGGATTCCTGCCGGCGCCACCAACCCTATTGGGGTCTACCACCAAGCATCGAAACGCTCGATCAGTTCATCAAGGCGTCGTTCCATACGCTTTTACCTTTTGATACATTGCGTCGAACTCTGCCCTAGAACCCATTGATGGTTCCCTTGAAACCTCGCATCTTGAACACCGTCAAGAACACGACCGCCGTCAACACCGTCGTTAGCCGACATCTCCGCAGGAAATTACCTTGCTCTGATACCAATTGACGCAGCGCGGAACGAAATCGAAATGAATCCGAAATTGGATTGGTTTCCTACAACAAAGACACACGCTTTGATGCAAATTAGGTTGCGCACAACCCGGAAATTGGAGAAAACTCTCTCTCAAAGTGTATTCTAATGTATAAATAAAACGTAACCCCCAATCTATCTGACAAAAGAGTATTTATATGGCCCCATAAAATACTAAAAGGGGAAAATCTAAACGTACACGTGAAAGAAATAATAAAAAACGCGTCATAACACGGTCTCATACATGGCCGTTTATGTAAGCCATGTATGGCTCTGTGAATATTCTGGCTAGGTACACGGGGATTTCCCAGCCAAAGCAAGGAAAAAAGTTTTGCTTCTGTTGAAATCTTTTATCGAAAACGGGCACGATGCACGGGTGTTAGGGGACCGTTATATTTCCGGGAAATTTGTTGAAAACACGTCGCGATGCACGGTCCTTTTCCCACTGTGTAAGGAAGCCGTGTAACTTCTGTGGGAAACCCCAACGGATACACGGTGTCTTCTGGCCGGTAAGGAAACCGTGTATACTTCTGTGAAACCTGGATGGGAAACACGGCCCCGCAATGCACGGCCGGTTTCCCCTGTCTCTTGTCCCTTTCCATCAAGAGACGAGGAAAATCTTTTGAAACTGTTTTTCAATATAAGGAAGTATACCACTTGGAAAATAAAAATAACCTCTTTTTCTTTTAAAAGGAAAATTTTGAAAAAAAAAATTTAAAAAAAAAAACATGGGATGATAAAAAACAAAATTAAACTTAAAACAATAAGATATATGGGAGTTGAATTTGAAATTTGAAAGATAGGGGGGGGGTTTTTTGGTTGCCCTAAAAAAAGTGTTAATGTGAATTTATACTTGTGGGTAAAAAGAGTAGTTGAAAAGTAATTTTCGAAAAAATAAGAAATTTTTAAAATTAAGTTTATTTTCAATTTTTTTTAATTATCTTTTAGGGGGTTTTGTGGAGTCCAATTGCATATTTACTTAATAATAAAGATAAATATAATCTTCCCCCGGGGCTTTTTTAGTTGTTTTTTTTCGGAGCAGAAGAAATCACTCGTACAACCCAATTACCACCCACACTCACAGTAGTATTTTTATTTTTTGGAATTTAGAAAAAGAAAATTGTTTTTCCTGTCGTACCCAAAAGAAAACAAAACATAAAATTAAGTCGTCTTTTTTGAAAATGAAATATTAGTGGGGTGTGTAAAAAAATTATCCAAGGAACAAATGGACACTTAGTTATAGCGCTAGTTAAAGCTAAAAGGCGTATGCTGTGGTGAGATTGAGGGGAAAGGGGGGGCCTTATATGAGCATGCTTGTGAAGGTGAAAAGGAGCACTTTTATGTCTTTTTCGGGCCAAAGAAAGGGGTTTCTTCTACTTGGGCTAGTGACATTGCTTTCTCTAAACGGGTTTTTTTAGTGTAAATTTATAAATAGCAGAATCTTTTAAAGCAAGTCAAAACGCCACCCCAATAAATATTTTAAAAGGGATTAAAATTCTTCCCCTCATAAATTAGAAGAAAGGTTGTGCCTAATTTTAATTGAACTAACCCAAATTTGGCGGTTCAATTCTTATTTTAAATTTTCAAGAACATTACCGTAAAAGGGGATATAAAGTAATCTAAGGTATTTTAAACTTTATCTCCTAAGGGTTTTGTAGAAACTAAAATACATTTGAAAAAATTTTGGACTAGGCTGACCAATTTAAAGCTTGCCCTTCCCTTGGGGAAAATCATAAGGTCTGGGGAGTTATTCCATGATTTGGGAGACTTGCAAAAATTTGGCATTTTAAAACCCTTGCAATAGAGATCGTTTGTTTGGGTTTAAAAACCCCTTTTAAAAACCCTTTCTAAAGTAGATGCTGCACTTAGAAAAACTCTTATATCTTAAAAATCCATAGGAAAACCATGGGGGGGTTTCCCTCAAGGGGATGAAATGGTCAATTTACCAATGAAACCAAACAAATATCGTTAATGGGCTAAACTAGGATACTCAAAAAACTTTTTTCACATTTGACACGTTTAAAAAAATTCAAAAGTTTACACAAATGATTGTGCTATTAAAGTTTTGCTTCAAATCACACATTTTGGATAGTTTTTTCTCAAGAAAAAATGAAGTTGATGTTTTAAAACTCCTTCACTTATCTAAGTCCCTAGCAAGCTATTGAATTGCATGCTCCCTCTTCTTTCACCTTTTTTTTTCCATCACATCCCCCCAAACATTTCAAAAATTTTGAAACTTTTTCCAGGGCAATTTAAAGCACTATAGCACAAAGTAGACACTTTAAATTAACCCCCTATGAACATAAAACCACTTACATTTTTGGGCCCAACTCTACAAGCGAGAGAAGAACTTATTTCAGGGAAATTTGAAAAAGAGAAGTGGTTTCAATTTTGATAGTACCCCTAAAGAGCAAAAAACCCAAAATTTTGATCTTTTTGAGTAGAATTTGATATAAAGGATAACACTACTCTAGTTGTAGCACAAGAGAGCTCCTTTTTAAATTTTCACTTTATGTTTTGAGCAATGCAAGAGAACACAAAAGCTCTCAACCATTTGTTGAACATTTTTAAAACAATCATTCCTTTTCAAATTTTTGCGTTTCTATATAACCTAATTTTTGCAAAAGATGCTCCTAAAAACGCTCAGGTTTTTTACAATTCGCCGCCCTAGTCAAATTAAATTTGATTATGCAAGGGTGAGATTGTTATGTGAGTTTCTAAACCCTTTTTTTAAATTTATGAAATCACATGTTTAAAATTTTAAAATTTTTTTTTAATCCAAATTTAAAAAAAAAAACGATGGAGTTTTGGGCCCATTTTTTGGGAAAATCCAAGAGTTGAAAAGATCCCTTTTAAAAAACCCATTTTGAAACACATATCTATGTATTTAAAAGCATAACCCAAAAAATTTTGCCATAATGGCCCCCCCCCCCCCAAAAACCCAAAAACGGGGCTCTTAGACCTAAAAAAAAGGGAAAGTGCTTATGCCCATTTGTAGGCCCCCTCAAGTAAAAAGAGTTAAAAGTTTACTCATCCATAATTAGAAGGCCAGGGGTGCAAGTTCAAAAAAATAAAAAACAGACCATAAAAACTCAATTTCAAGGTCTATATAAAGTATGACCAACAAAAAGCTCAAAAGGCCAAAGTTTTTCTAAATCTAAGTGTCCTCACCTAAGTCACTTTCCCAAATTTCCTAATCCTCCTCCTCATACCCATAAACCCAAAAAGGTTTATAACAAAATCATCATGCAAAATCACAATACTTTTAAAAAAAAAATTTAAGGGTGAGCACAACAAAGTTTTGTACAATATTTTACAAAAAACACATTCCCAACATGACATATAATACTATAAATAAAGTAACAAGCAATTCCCTTAAATTTTGGGGGGTTTTTTAACAAGATGTATACAAGCAACAAATGGCACTCATGACTCCAAACAAAACGATGGGGTAAACAGGGCCAAAAAACCAAAAACTTAGCTAAAGGGGGTTAACGGGAACCCCAATTTTAATGCCCAAAAAAAAAAACAAAAGAGCGCCCCTTTTTAAGATTCATTTTCATTTTTTTAAAACGTCACCTTTGTAGTCCATCTATAAAATATAGTGTTCCCCTCTAGTCATTAACTTTTTATAACTTTTTTTTCACTCTAATGTCCCCTTATATCGACACAATATTGCCTATTAGTTACCCACTAAGGCATCATCGATGGCATAAGCACCTAAGTACTGTACCTTTTAGGGGATAAGCCATAAACCTAATCTATCTAAGGGGTGTTGCCTATTGGATCCCAAAAAACCTAGCAAAAAACCAACAGCAATTATGTTTCTTGAAGAAAGGAATCCCCCAACCAAGGCCCCAAAAATTTCCCAAAACCATAGTGAGTTTCATTTATTATAATTGAAAAAGTGGAAACCAAATAGTAATTGTTATTCATAAAAAAAAACTTTTATTCTACATGTAGTATACATTAATGTTTTGATTATTAAGTCCGTAGTGTTTAAACCTTTTGATTAATTAGATCACAGCTAGAAGGCTTAAAGCTTATCTTAACTTAGGCTTATTTAGGTTATGAACCTTTAAGAAAAGTAGACCTAATATGTTTAGAATATGTAAGGCCCACTAGGTGTATTAGTTATGTTTATTATTACTCATTTTAACCTATTTCATTAATGATGATTTAGTTGTTAAAATTAATCTAATGAAGCATTATGTGCTTGATTGTGTGATCACATCCATAGATGTTAGAGGACTGACTCATAAGCATTGTGTTTTTAAGGCTGACTATAGATTTAACCAATCTTAGTCATAAAAAAGTAAATCTTAACTTTTTGTGATTCTATCTATGTTTCAACTACTTAATTATATTATTATAACTTCAAGTTGTTTGCTCATGATACATTTTTATCTAAGCCAATTTTAGTATGTCTAAGTATACCATTCCATTAATGTGTAAGGCTAGAATTCTTTATTAATTCTATTGAAACAAGTTTAAAACCTTAAAAGATTAACCTTTATGATCCATAACTCTCATGTGGTCCTAAATTACCATTTTAAACATCAATTGAACCAACACTTATCATAAAGGTGAAATTTTGTGTCATGGAAAGCTAGCCCTTTCATGCATCAACTTTTATCAATTTCATTCTTGAAATTGTAGCGAGTTGACTTAAGGATTATTGTGAGTAACATCAATTCTTCTTAAGTTGCTTCCAATTATTTCTGGTGTGATATATTTAGTTGTAATTTGGTTGTGTTATTTTGTTCTTGTTCATGTGTTTTAAGGATCTAAATTTTTAGATTTGAATTCAATTACAATTTGATTAGAATTCGATTCATCTTTGTGTAATCCTTTACATATATTACAATTGCAAGTGATCCTCATTATAATTTGGCATTATAGTCAATTGAATTCACATAATTAGGGTTCATTTGATTGTTGATATCACGCAATCTTGTAGAATTAGTTTGGTGTTCTTACAATCACATTGTAAGGCACATCATTGAAGAGTGAGCTATTGCCCAATACGTATAACACAAACACACACGCATGAACAAACCTTAACAAGTGTCACATATGTTATGCAGTACTTAAACACAAACAACAATTTCCTTAATGCATTTAGGTCTATAA
The DNA here is from genome assembly GCA_037954665.1 of Laguncularia racemosa. NCBI lineage: Eukaryota > Viridiplantae > Streptophyta > Magnoliopsida > Myrtales > Combretaceae > Laguncularia > Laguncularia racemosa. The sequence continues at coordinate 10,924 of JBBMOL010000985.1, read as the reverse complement.
ACATCAACAGGGTACTCATGACTCCCTTAACACAGTTAGCACATTGGAACATGATTTGGTGATGGGAACTGCTAGTATAGGCCCCATACACATGATTACTTAATCCTTAAATTTAGTGATGGGAACTACCACTTTAGGCCCCACACTCATGTACACTTAAACTTAGTAATGGGAATTGCCACTACAACCTCACACTAATGTCCACTTAAGCCTTAAACTTGGTGATGGGAACTGCCATTACAGGCCCCACACCTATGTACACTTAAACCTGGTGATGGGAACTACTACTATCGGCCCCATACCCATGTCTACTTAACCTCTTAACTAACATTTAGTCTAGATCATTTCTAAGCACGAATCCACTAGGGACAACATCACACAAGGATCATTAGGGTGCTCCCTAGGGGTTTGCTACTATGAGCCCTTAGGCCGAGCCAAGCACATACATCATATAACATAATCACTTAAATCAATTCATCAATTAAATTAAGTTCCAAACATAGACTGACTTAAACAAGCACACAAAAACATGTAAGTTACACGTACCTTAAATCTTAGCCTTAAGCACTTCCTGATTTTGGACTTAATTTAAATGGAAATCTGTATAAAAAAATAAGCTTTTCCTAGCACTTAATCTAAGATTAATATTAATTATTAACTTTCTTAATCCTATTCCTTTAATTTCTTTAAAGGGCTTACTAACTATCTAAGTTATGTAGAAATTAATTTAATTTGAAGTTAAATGATATATAATCACTTTATACTTTATTCAACACGGCCATGTTGGGAACTGTGTTACTTAACATGGCGAGAGCATGACCATATTAGGGGTCATGTATCTTTTGGTGTAAAACTTGGTTTCAACATGGTTGGAACACAACTGTGTTAGGAGGTCGTGTTCTTCTTCATTTAATATGGTTTAAACATGACCGTGTTAGGAGGTCATGTTGCCTTTGGCTCATTATGGTTGAAATACGATTGTGTTAAGAGGCCATGTATCTCTCGGTGCAACTTTCATACTCAACATGGTCTAAACACGATCGTGTTACCCTTAACTCCGCACAGTCAAAACACAACCGTGTTGGGAGGTCGTATATCTCTCAGTGTACCTTTCAAATTCAACACGATCGAAACATGACCCTGTTGGTAGGTCATGTTACCTTTGATAATGTCTACGAACCCTATTTCTTTTATTTCAAAATTTCCTAAATCCAATGCTCTATATTCCTAATCTCAATTATATCTCTAAAACATGTAAATGTATCTAAATTACAAGGATTTTCACACTTACATCAAAATTACACATATCATATCCTTGAACCATTGATTCCCATTCTACTATCATCTTTTCTCAGACTTCGTGTCCTGTATGAACAAACAACACCTATAAACTCTAAATTCCATTAATCCTCAATTGAAATTCATATAAAGATCCTTACTTTGCATTCTTGGAATTGATTCGCTCATTTTTCCTTTTGTCATCCTAGGGTTTCTTGTAGGGAGCGTCTATCCTTTGCGGATTCCGTTTCATTACTCAAAATGACAAATGAGGCTCTCTTAGTCAATTTGGAGTATTTATACTTTAATTGTGACATGTCTAAATTGCCCTTCAAATTTTTATAAATTTCCCATCCTCATCCTTTGTTTCTTGTGACAACATAAATCTTAATAAATAAATAAAATAAAATTTTTAGGTATTATATACACACAAACCTTTGAAACGACTATAAGTACACGAAAAATGGAATTAAGAAGAAAAAGTTATGACTAAAACACTAAAACTACTTAAACTAATATGACTAACAAATTTACTTTAACCAATTTGGAATTGATATCCTATTTGAACTTATAGAATTACTATTTACTCTATTAAGTGACATTGATTTTAAGACCAAGCTACCCCCAAATTATTACTACTAGTAGCAACATGACTAGGTGAGTGATCCGATGACTATTGTGCTTATTTTGTGTTTGTAATTTAGTGCACTGATGTATGTGTATAAAATTGATGCTGATGAAATTAAATATGTGTGTAGGGGTTAAGAAACCTACTTGTGTATGGTTGACATGTTTATGGTTGCCAAATTACCTTAAATCATATTTGACTAACTGATATTTGGTTTCCCTTGCATTTAGACTAAGAATAGTACAAGTGTTTGTGAAATTTTGGTTGGTCACCTAATAAGTGAATGTAATGATATCCAACCTAAATAAAATGGATCATGTATTGCATATTTCTATATATAAGAAGGTTGTTGGCATCATGTTGTAGTATAGAGAGGTTGCATGGAGGTATACTTCATGCATAACCTCATCTTGATCTTTGGGAACTACATGTATCTGGTAAATGCTGCCATTTGATTGAAACCAAGTTCGAGTATTCATCGCTTAGGGGTGAATGAGCTTGTTGGCAATTTATGAGCACACCCTGCACGAGTATATATGTATGCAAATTTTTAAGTTTATTTTAATATAGTACAAATATATAGACTTTTGTGACTATCTTCAAAAGGGAAAGCTTAGGATGGTTAGAACCTGGAGTCGATATATAGTTCATGATTTCTCAACTCAAGCAATGGAGGGCAATAAATCTATGTTGTATGTGGCTTTCGGATAACCGTATATACTATTGCATTCGTATGCATGATCATGCATTCATATGTTTATTTGATTAAACTTGTGTGTAATTGCTTGTCAGTGTAATATAAGAGTTTTCTCACTAAGTTATCGTAGCTTACACCTCTATAGTGTTTTGTTGTTGCAAGAGCCTATTTGGCTTGAGCTTAGTAGATACATGATAGAGGTCAGTATGCGACATAATGGGATGTGTGAAGGATAAGGAGTGAGTAAAGTGATCACCAATATATATACATATATTGGACTTTAATTTATGTCGTAGTTGTACTTATGTTATAGTAAAGACTTAGATTGCTTCAGTAGTTATTATAAAATTGGATAATAGTAGTACCTCATGGATATTTGAAGGGACTTTAGTCCCTTAATGTTATTATGCTCACCATGTTATGTTTAATTATTTTATCTTTGTATTACTTGGAAATCCTAAGTCTTATTTGGGTAATTGGATTCGAGTACACCTTCTATATGTAAGGCAAATCCTTAAATAACAACGGGGTTATTCTTGGATTTCCATATAGTGTACGGCGGGCTGTTTGTTTAAGGTACCCCTCAAGGTGTGATAGTTCTAGGTAGTATTAGAGCATGGATGAATAAATTAAAACTTGAACTTAGGAACCTTAAGAGAAACTAAACCTGAAGTGAGAAAAAGTGTGCGTAGAACCGAGATAAGGTGTATGTAATTATGTTTATTTACTTATTTGATGCATATATTCTAAATGTACTTCATTTGCACTATAGATTAGCCTAGACGAGGCATGTGATAGATGGATCTCCTTTAGAATTAGAGAGGGGAGATCCTTATGGAGTACTAGCATAGGTTAAGGCTGATCTACGAGGACATGGCACTTTTGGGGAGGTTACAAATGCTGTTTTCGAGATGATGTGGTAGAGAGATGGACTTGGACAATTTTGGACTCCCATTTATCTACAAACTTAATGGACTTAGGAAGGTTTATATATAAAGGCTAAGGTGATCTATGTGATGATGGAGAGGTGGGCATGAGAGATAGAGTAAGTTGGAGATAGTGATGAGGTGGCATTTGTAGTGGTTGATTCGGGTAGACTTGGCTTTCTTGACTTCACTAAGTGGACTCGAGTCGGGTTAGGTTTAATATATGTGAGGGACAAGGGAGTGATCATTTGAGGTTGGAGACCAAGGAGTTAGCTAGGGCTACCCATGAGTTATGGGGTTCTATAGAGAATTGGTTGATGTTCCCATCCCTTCCAAATATAGGGGAAGAGGAGGTAATACTTGAGGAGACATAGATAAAGGCAATTTCAAGGGAGATTTAGGGAGAGGCACATGAGTTGGTGCTAGTAGAGTAGCAGGATAGGAATTTTGATATTTTCTCAAGCTAGTTTGAGGACAATATTACAATTCTCATAATCCCAATGGATTGGGAGCTAATATAAGAGCAAGGAGATGGAGCACGAGTTGATGTTATTACTTTACCACCATATTTTTTGGATGCTCTAGTGATGCTTGATAGGTTGTTATTTGATCACATCAAATTATAAATTTATAAATGCAAAGAAATCTAATGACTTAGCTAGGCAAGTGCACCTTTCTAATGTAGTATAGATCGTAATGGGTGTTATCCTTAAGGATATTAGAAACAAGTACTAATATTGTCGTTTTTTATGCTATTTAGTTAAATTTTAATGTGAGATTAATAATTTATATTACTAATGAGCTAATCTAATAATCCTAAAGTTAATTATAATCACTGTAATAAATGAATTCAATCATAAAGATATACCCTTTATCTTGATCCACACTAAACCTTAACTTTCTTATAATGAGGTTTTGATTAATCAATTATTTTTGCTTTACACTGCAGGAATTCTTAATTAAACAAATTACTCCCTTAAGTTAATTAATTAATAACCTTATACAAAACAATGGAGACCTCTCTCACTATCGCCTTATAAGATTTCATTAAGCTCTCAATTCCCAAATAAAGATTAAATTCTTTATGTATAAAATTAAAGTCTTCCTACCTCTAGGTAAAATATGCAATCTTTTTATTTATAAAGATCTATCCTATTAGATGAGACCTCTCTCTATCTAACAACAGTCATGCATGTAATCAGTTCACATATATCAATTAATTACATAGCAGTAAAATACATGAATAGATATAAAGGCATAAACTTTAAATTAATCAATAAGTAATTCAATCACATGGTTTAGAGTTTCATAAGATGCGGGGCATAAATCTACTACTCTATAGAATTTACAGTAATAACAAATTTCTAGAGAAGTAATAATGATTCATGTTGAAAAGAATAATTTCCCATAATCGTTCTTTGATTTCCAATGATAATCCCAGCAATTTTACTCTCTAAATGTGTTATTTGGCTCTCCTAAGGTTTTAGAGTGGTTAAGGAGAAAATAAATCTAGATCCTTAATTTTCATAATAAAGCAAGTATTTATAGTATAAGAAATAAGGTAGCATGCATAACCTAGTGAACGCCTGTGCTCGGGGCCATGTACTTTAGAAAAAAAAAATTTTGCCGTTTTAGGTTCTGCATGATCTCTAACATGGCAGTGCTCGAGGTTGTGCATTTTGAAATTCTTACAGTTTCTTCTTTAGGTAGATTTTCGACTTTAGCACCACTCTCTGCACCACTTGTATAGCAGTTAGGGCACAATTTCACGATACATTTTGATCACTTTTTGCTCTGTAACATTGGCATCAGTACGGCGATGCTAAAGGTTGTGAATATGTAAAAATCACTTTTTCTCATATTTTCCAGATTTTGCTCGAATCTTTTTAAAATTTTTAATTTGCACTCTTTAACTCCTGAAATCAATATTAAGCACCTAAGTATCTTTTTCTTAATAAATTTACACAAAATTCATAAAAAGTCATATTCAATAAATATTATAAACAAGGTTCTTTTAACACTTATTAATGCATGTGGTCAATGAGTTGACATATGTAGACCCTACTTGAGGGTATGATTAATTTAGAAAAGTTCGCAAGTGAACTAGACTTGATGGATTTTCTAAACTTTAGTGAGGATGATGATGTGCCTAATTCTAGAATAGAATCAAGCAATTCTAAATCCAAGATGATGTATTGCATTAAACCAATTCGGATAATCAAATCAAGAACAATAGCACAAGATAAACCTTAAACTCTTAGCAGATATAACGGACCAGCAAGAGAGTATTCTTAGCATGGATTTGTTGATATGACGCACAATAAGCTCAATACTGTCACTCGCCACAATCCACAAGATTGATAAGAGTATATGAAGTAAAACTCCAATTTGTAAAATTCTCAAAATGCAAAAATCTCTAACTCTTGCATTACAAAGGTATTTATAGGAATGAAGAAAACAAACTTGAAATTACATAAACCAACTGGCTAAAGGAAGAAGTTGCCGACCTTTAAGGTCGACCTATCTTCTACATCGCTAGCTTTGAGGGCCAACCTAAAGGGGTAAGTCATTGGCATGGGTCTACCATCGGTTCTTGTGATTTGATTCTTCCATCAAAGGAATTTGTAATGGACGTGATTTGATTCTCATCATCTCCTTGGACCTATGGAAGATTTTCGTCAAATATTGATGATTCTTCTATTTTATATGAAAATGTCTGAAAGTTACTTAGACTGAAAACCTCAGTTTACATATGTTTGTTGCCTGAAGTCGTGGCTACCCTTAAGTCTTCTTAGTATGCTTAGAAGTCTTTTGATGAAGCTTCTAAATTTCTTGTGACTATTTCACTCTACTCAAGTTATCTTGCAGTTCCTTCCGCCCCATTAATAATGACTCTTTCCAGTGGTTTTATTGATCTGTTCCTAGGCTTCATTACACCTTAGTTGGTGTCATAGGATTCAAAACAACCCATTCACCATCTTTTTGAAACACATAGGTGTTCCTAAGCCCATCATGCAACACTCTCCTATCAAATAACTAAGTTCTACCAAGCAGTATATGTGATGTGCACATAGGAAGAACATCACAAATAATTTCATCCTAGTACTTTTCCCCTATGCTGATTGGAACCTTAGCCTCTCAGTAACATGTAGACTATCTTGTTCACTCAACTAGTGCAATCTATAGGACCTTAGGATGTGGGGTAGTGACTAGTTTCAATCTATTTACTAATGTAACGACTACTACATTGGTGCAACTACCACCATCAATAAGAAGGGCACAAGATTACCTTGAACCCTACAAGGATATGGAATAAGTTTTCCCTCTATACAACCATAATATCTAGAGATGTAGTCATTACCCTACGCAACATGTTAATAGCCAGATATTGATCATTTGCCTTATCTTCATGTGCCTCAACATTTGGATCCTCATAATACTCCTTTAGAACTGCTAATAAATCTGTTAGCTCATGTATCTCTTCGTCGCCATCCTTACTCTCCACTTCCATAGTAGTCATCACCCTTTTGTTAGGACATCGAGTAACCATGTGTCTAAAGCCTATAAATTTGAAACATTGGATTTGACGATTCTTCCCACTTGATGACCTAGGCATTATTTACCTAATGTCTACCCTAGTAACTACTTTCCCCTTTCAAAAAATTCTTTCTCCCTTCCAACATCAATAATGGTTGCATTCTCTTCTACAATCTTATCAATCTCCTCTTTGTCAACTAGTTTACTATCTGACCCATATAGCTTAGTAGAGGATCTATACTTGTTACTCACTACTTCGTATAAATTAGAACGCCTCTGTCTCTCAACTTTTAAAGCCAACTAAATTGCCTCATTAAGGTGTCATATCGCTGCAGTTCCACTATATAGGCGATCTCATATTTCAAACCAAACACAAATTTTGCCATAGTCTATTTAGGATGTTCAATGGTTTCACATCGAATCATTAGCGCTTCAAATTCTTAGACATATTTGTCCACAGTCTTACATCCCTATCTCAAGGTTTGGAGGTGCATAAATAGTTCATGCTTGTAATGTTCTAAAACAAACCTCCTCCTCAGAACTCTTTTCATCTCGTGCTAAGTATAAATCTCAACATCACCATCTCTCCTCCTATTAGTTACAAGGTTCTTCCACCATAAGGTGGCATAACCTGTAAACTCGACTGCTGCTAGACAAACTCGAGTTATGGTCATTAATCTCATAATATTCAAAGAGTCCTTCCACTTTATCTTCCCAATTAAGATATTATTTTGTAGATCCCCTTCCAGCAAATGAGGGTATCTGCAATTTTACATATTTTAAACCCTAGGCAGCCTGAACTCACAATTAAGATAAAATCTCATCTTTAAAGTTATCATCCCTTTCCTCCTGATAAGCATGATGATCTCCTCCCATTCGCTTGTCCCTATTTCCTCGTAGTGCTCCTTCCCTACATACATTATTAAGGGCTACTTGAGGTGGGGATGCCTATGTATTTTCCATTTGTGGTTAAGGCAATGTCATCTAATTGACCCATGTTGCTAGATTAGCAACAATAGTAGTCAAGTCCAATAAATATTCTTCCAAAGTCTTTTTTCACCTACAGCACAATGTCCCTAACCTCCTCCTCCAACTTGACTGTTAGCCTCATTCCCAATTCCTCCATTAACACTATTGTTCAACATGCTTAACAGAAATTGCAATCTCAATACAAGAATTCACAAGGCACAATCATACACCACAATAATCCCCAATTGACATAATCCCAATTTTCAACCTTCGATTAATCTCCAATTTAATTTCAATTAAACTTAGGACAAAATAGACAATATAAACCCTAATTTCAATACACATAAAAAACAACAATTAACCCTAATTCAATCACACAACGACAACAACATAACCTAATTAACAACCCACATTCAATCCTAACCGAATGCTTTGATACCAAAAAAATGATGTGCCTAATTCTAGAATAGAATCAAGTAATTCCAATCCAAGGCGGAACATACCACAATAAAACAAATTCAGATAATCAAATTAAGAACAATAACACAAGATAAGCCTTAAACCCTTACCAAATATGATGCACCAGTAAGAGAGTAGTCCTATCATAGATTTTTTGATATGACGAACAACAAGCCCAATACCGTCACTCGCTATAATCTATAGGATTGATAAAAGTATACGAAGGTAAAACTCTAATTTGTAAAATTCTCAAAATACCAAAAGTCTCCTAACTCTTACATTACAAAGGTATTTATAGGAATGAAGAAAAAAAAAACTCAAAATTGCATAAACTCTACTAGCTAAAGGAAGTAAGCTACTGGCTTTAGGAAAGGAAGGCTGTTGCTTTAGGGAGGGAAAGGTGCTAGCCTTAAGACTTACATCGCCAGCCTTGATGGCCGGCTTATCTTCTACACCATTGGCTTTGAGGGTCAGCCTAAATGGGTAGCTACAGGCCTAAATGTGTCCATTGCCGATTCTAGTGATTTGATTCTTCCATGAAAGGAATTTATAATGGATGTGATTTAATTCCATTAGATGACCTGGATGATTTTAAGATTGACTAGAGTTTGAGTGAAGACCAAGCAGGACACCCTCCAATGTTGGATTGATTGGTGCCTATTCACCTAAGTAGGAGATGGAGAGAGGTAATGGCTCATCGGGAGCTAGCTTAGCTGTTGGACAGAGGATTTCAGTAGTTATCTTGTATTATGACAATAGTACAAGTGTTCGTGCTAATTTGGTTAGTCGCCTAATAAGTGAATCTAACAATATCTAATCTTAATAAAATGGATCATGCATTACATAGTTTCGCATGTAAGAAGGTAGTTGGCATTACGTAGTGGTAAAACAGGCTGCATGGAGGTGTACTTTAGGTGCAAGCTTGTCTCAACCTTTTGGGAACTACTTGAAATCGAAGAAATGTCACCCTCTGATTATGATTAAACCTAGGGATTCATTGCTTAGAGGTGGATGAGCTTGCTGGCCATTCATGACCGCACCTTACATGGGCATATATGTATATGTATTTTTAAGCTTATTTTAATATAGCACGAATATATAGACTTTTAAGATTATCCCAAAAGGGAAAGCCTAGGGTGATTGGAATTTAGAGTAGATATGTAGTTCGTGATTTCTTAGCCCAAGCAATGGAGGGCAATAAATTTGTACTATATGTGGTTATATTAAGTGAGATTTAATGTGTTTTTCCCTTGACTTTAGCATGTATTTGAAGAATTTGAATTTTGATTAAGTAATATTTTAATTTAGGACTTTGATGAATAATTGAATAAAAAGAAAGAAAAAGAATCCAATTTTACTCAATTCGAAGCTAAATAGAAGAAGTTATGAAGTTTTGAAGCTAGATATGACCTAAATATAACCATGTTCGTTAGTTGTGCATCTCTTAGAGATGATTAACTTTAAAGCATGATTTAGACACGACTTCCAAGCACGATCGTTGTCTAGGCTATGTCTGCTACAACATCCAATTTTACAAAGATTTTGATTGACGAATTTGACATAACCTAAAAGGGGGAGCAGTTATATCTTATTTGTTCGAAGGTTTTTATGAGAGACTAGAAAACTATCTTTTTATACTTCAAGATATTAGGGTTTTCTAAGTTTTAATTGATTTTCTTGAGTGATGAATGTTTATACATAATTGAAGAATTATGTTTTCAACATGATTAGTGTTTAAATTTCATTAGTATCTAGATTTGTGGATCCTAGGTTTATTGTGTGACTGGAATTTTCTATTATTAAATGAATTCTTATATTTCTTGATTTTAATTAGATTAATATTTTTAGAGTATTATTTTATTTATTTGATATTACACATTAGGATTGAGAAAATTTGATATGTAATTAGTTCTAACATGTTTGAAGAGATTTAATGTAATCTTATAGATAAGTTGCATCATTCTTTCATATTTAATTAAATTGGTTACGGGAATTTATTGTTTTTAATGTGGTCTTTGAATTATGCTATTATGAAGAGATTCAAATAGGTAATTTTATGGTTAGAGTTAATAAGCTTGAGAAAGTTATTAAACTAAATTAGAAATTTTCCCAGTTATGAAATTTAAGAAAGAGTTAAATTTTTTTTGTTAATATCACATAATAATTCATAAGGAAGCAAAGTCTAGATATATTAGTTTTAAGATCTTGAAGTTAATTCTAATTTGCTGTACTTTTTTGTCTTTTAATAAATCTTGGTTCAAATTTGTTAATAATCAATTATAGGTTTTAGATCAATGTATTTCTATAATTAAATTTGGGTTAGATAATAGGGTATAGGTTAGTATTAGTATTCATAATCCTTGTGGGATGATATCTGTATTTAAATACACTTTCTTACAAAATTTATAGGTATATTTCCTTTATTTAAAT